>APFE030839438.1:50498-137231 GCA_000404065.3 Pinus taeda
CACATGCATGTATTTGTTTTCAGCCTTCTTAATGTATGAATGATGATAAGAAATCTATGTGAAAATCTGAATTACTTTTAAAGCGACAATATTCAACAAATTTCTTTTCAAAATGGAGTGAAGGTAAGAGAGACACTTTGCGATTTTGAAATGAAAATTGCTTTTCGACACTTTAAAAACTACTAATTCAAATCATATGCAATAGTAACTATATAATCGACTATCAAGAACAAAGGGATTGTCTTCTAAAGCTGAAAACGACAGCTACGACACTTTCAGATCCAGAAACGACAGTTCAACTATGCTACTTTTTTTTTTTTTGCAAAAGAGAATTGAAAATGACGCACAATACATAAAAATACTTACAGTTCTTTGCACTAAGGAGGCGGAATAATGCAAGAGAAGGGGTTTTTTACAGAGATACACTGACTATAGACAACAAAACTCCTGAATATGACTGAAAACAGTGAGAAAAAACCACAGTCAGAAGGTAAAGTTAACCCTCCCTGACCATCGCACCTGTTACACAGTGAAAGTAGTATGCAGCGCACCTACTGCACTCGGGATGTGCGATGCATACAGTCTGCCTTGAAGGCAGGGTGTGATGGTACCAATGCAAGAGTTTAAACAAGTTTTCACTCACAGTTTGCAATTCAGTTCTGGGATTTAGGCCGAGTAAGTAATGTTCAGTGTATGTAAAACACAGGGGTGATCTAAAGAGGTTACTAGAGCCACCACTTAGGGCAATTCGATTGTTTGCAGATCGATTGTTTAATTCATAAACATAACACAGAGATAGACTGAAGCAGCATTGATCTATTTTGCATTTGTATAACAAATGCAGTTTGAAGGCTAGCTAGATTGGCTTCAGGCTCCGTCTGTAAGTTTATAAAAGAAACAAAGATAGATAGGCTAACAAACAATCTAGTCGCTCTCCAGCGGAGTCGCCATTTTGTTACTGGGAATAGTGTCCACTCGGATGCTGCTATTCCCACTAATATGGGCGGATATCTTAGAAACAAACAAGTAAAGTCTACTTTCATTTTCCTTTATGAAAATAGACAAGAGGATAACCAAGAAGACCAACCTTAGTCTTGCGCTTGATTTCCTCTCCTTCTTGATAGAGCTTCGCCGCTTCTTCTTCATCTACCCAGCTTCAAAGAGCACTTGTGGAATCATAGCAACATACTACTATCGAAGAAACAAAAATATATATTCATAAATAACACAGAACCAGATGTGTGTTAACCATACAAACACATATATAAACAAGTACACAAGAATATGGAGGAAAACTAGAATAGCTTTATTAAGATGAAAAGTAGCAAGAGGATTACAACCATATGTTATGACCCAGCATCATCCTCTAGCTAGAAAGCCCTTCTTCACCTCAAGCAAAGCTTAAATCACCCAACACTATGAATGTACACCAGAAAACCAACAACACTTCTCTATAAGATACAAATTCCAGCCTTTGGATCTCTGTGATGAGGGATCCATATATAGATGATTATAGGAAGGTGAGTCATCTTCTGGGATCTTGATTAGTGTCCTCTCTCTGATAGTTCCCGCTTCCACTTGGAGAATGATGATCTCTTACTCATCCCTGGTGGAAAACAGAGAGGCAAGTGTCAGAGGGGAAGCTTCTGGAAGATTCCATGATCTTCCACCTCGCATTTTGTCCCTTGCCATTTGTCCATTCCTAACCATCGCATCCTACAGAGGAGAAAATCAGTATGCATTGCACCCTATACACTGGGAAGGTAATATGCATCGCACCCTCTGCATTGAGCTTTCAGTATGGTCCAATTTTGACCATTTATGAGAAGTTTTCAGTGGAGAACTTCTGGGAGATGATGTAATCAGTTGAACTTGTTCCTTTAGAAAGTGAAGCAACACTTTTAGGGACTTAGGAGCCCTCAGTTTATGGACATTTATGATTGGGGTTGAAGTGCCCAAACATGTCTATAACAGCTGCCCCCTAAAGCATGAGGTCGTTAATAATTTGATGTCAGGTGAAATGCTTTATCATAGGATCTGAAGTTTTTCCGAGCTGGGAGGCGACCTGTAATAAGAAACAATACAATACATTATCTTCACAACATTTTTCATGATCTAGCTGAGGCAGGCATTCCCATGCTCAGCTTTATAAATTCATTTTCATGTACATAGGACAGACAATCGTCTGTCTAACAGACTAATGATACGGACACATCATCCTTTGATTCGGATGATCATCTGTTTGGCAATGATGTACACTTGATGTATTTAAATTCCTGAATATATCGCAGCCCGGATGGATAAAACTAGATCCGAGGTCTTCAAAACCCGTTCAATCTTCACTCAGAGTACAAGTCGATCCATGTGAAAAAATGTTCTAGAGTCGAACATGGAAAGACATTGCCTGATTACCAGCCAATGATGTAAGCTGTTAACAGGCGCAAGAGGAATCACCAATAATGAAAATGACCCTCAAGGTACTACAGTACAATTCGCATGGTGTGAAAAAGGACTTGGCATCGAACACCATGCAAAATCTCTCGGTTGAAGGCCATTAATGTAAACCTGTCGCCGAAAGTGAGAAACTTGCCATTGAGGCATGCGAGCTTCAAAGTACTGAAAGGGTTGTTCCTAGGTAGACTTCTTGGATAATGAGCTGATGTTGACAAGAAGTGACTCGTCGTAGGAGGGCTTTAATGAATCCCACATCTATGACATGGAACGAAGCAAATGATTTTGGAGGTGAAAACGATCTAATGATACAGAGTTCAGGGTGGCGGTCATGAAAGAATGGAGCGTGAATGTATTGCAGCGGGTGAGACACAGGTGAATTCTTTGAATGACTTCTCTTGAACATATCAGCGACACTGACGATGGATTGGTATTGTTAACCCCAAAGATGGATGGCGTGATGTACCAATGGTGATATGACCAGTGAACGGACCAACCCAACCTAACTCGGATGCGGAGAGAAAGTTTCATGTTCAAGAGCGACTTGCTACCAATAAAGTTTCTTCAAGTTTTCTTCCCAATTTTCCGCAGTCATTGCTGACCAGTACCTCTTTATTTTTGTCAAGCTTGAGGAGGATAACATATTCTTGTTCTATAATTCACCCTTCGGGCAAACCTGTCGCTATATTTTAACGAGCCTAGCGACAGTGAAACTCGTTCTCGTCCATTTGGATGAGTTTGTCGCTATTCGGTTTAGCGAGTTTAACGACAAAGATAACTCGGTCCTTTTCAATTTTAGAGAATCTAAAAGGGACGGAAAGGAAACTCCAAATATTTTTTTCCTCATATAACCCCTTAAGTCCGAAAAAGCGTAAAATAATACGAAAGGGATGAATTATCAGTAATTTTAACGAGCCGAACAAGACAAGCACTCGATCTTTTTGTGTAATAATCCCTCAAGTCCAAAAAGATTAAAATCTAGAGGAGGGATAGCACTTCCGATGACTTTAACAAGCCGGAGAGGCTAATCGCACGGCAATATTTTCATATTTTATGAGTCAGTTGAAAAGAGCTTAAAGGAGACTCGTTTTTCGAGGAACGAGTGATGATTTCGGGTAGCAGTTGATTCCAGGTGAGGTTTGGAATTTTCCAATCATGGTAGTGTCACAAGGATGGCTAATAGAATTACTCTTCGTAGAAAAGGGTAAACAATCAAATGGAGGCGAATGATTGGCTAAAAAACAGAGTGGAGGTGATACATGACCAAGGCTCAAAAGCTGATGGTAATGCATTCACAATGGTTATTTACCGAAAAATTGATTCATTTTTTAATGAACTTAAACTCTGGGGGAAACATTTGCTCATTGATTATGTTTTTTTTTTAATGAGCTTTAATTTCGTGTTAAAACTTCTCGTGCCAGTCATATAATAAGGATATCTCATCTAAGATTCCATTTTTATGGGGCTTGCACCTTTTAAAGATTTTCCCCGGATCCTTTCTTTATGCAAGCTAGGATCACTCTTCGCTTGCATGCAAAAAGGTTTGCATGGCCCCAGGTATAGCGAAAAATTCCCAAGTTACCATATGAAAGCTCTCCATCTGTGTCGCAGACAAAATTCTCCCTTGGAGATGTCCACCGAAATAAACAAAGGTGAGTGGCGGAGTCGCCTCCACTCACATAACTTTGATGAGGGAATCTTATTCCAGTCTAATCCCATTTTCCTAAATGGACGGGTGTGTCAGACTAGTCATATATCCTCCGCGGAAACCTACTCTATACCCAAGGTTTTCCTATCGAAACAGACCAGGGTGCATGCCCCCTGGGTTTCAGTCATATCCTCCTGAATCACTCGCTCATCAGGTGGACAGACTGGAGATCGATGATACATTCCTTGCGTGAAAAGACCATTTATGGATTGAATTTGACTATTTGCTATGTGTGAACCGGGGAATGACAGTTTTTCTACGAGCTTGACCACTCTGACTTCATGTGAAAAACACATTACTTTAAAGAGTGAGGAGACGATGGCTCCCATGCAATAAATATAGTCACACCCTAGGAGTATATTATAATCTAGGGGTCCTTGGACTACCATCACGTTCATGTGAACGGTTTTCCTTCTCAAAGTAATGGGCACATTGGGAAGGATCCCTAACAGTCGATTGGTTCCTTTGTCAAAGCTTGTCAGATTTCTCATTTCAGGCAAAAGTGATGGCGAACCAAGTTCTTTCCAAGCAGTTGAGGAAAGGATACTCGTAGAAGCCCCTTCATCTATGATGGTACCAGCCATGACCATTCTGTAAGCTTGTACAATGATTTTGAATGGTACACTAGCTGGTACACGGGGTCTGCCTAGTAGATTCCAATCGAAGGAAACGACTAGGTTGCTTGGAGGTGGGACCAAATAGACAGTCGGATATGACTCTGCTGAACTTCCTTCCTGCGGTAAAGGAATAGGTAGACTGCCCCCAAGTTCATCGGAGTCTGTGTTTATGAAAAGAATTTGAACGGTGTCGTTCTCTTTCTCTTCAGTGACGGTATCATTCGAAGATGAACCTTCTGAAGGCAAGACCAGGTCAACTGCCGCCTCGACCTTTTGACTTTCATCTGGTATGGATTCAGAGGGTTGATTTTCAATGATAGAAGTTTCGGCCGACCACAATGGCGTGCCAGCCGAATTTTCAACCAGTGGTGGACTTGGCAAGAGTTTCTTATATCCAGGAGTGAGCCATAGCGGTGAAGAAGGATGGTCATCCAAAACTCTTTTAGCTTCATCTAGGAAGGGACAACGGTGGACGGCGTGATCACCTTCACACAATTTACAAGGAAATTTGTGATTCCTTTTTTGTCCAGACACTTCACTTTCACTGGTTTATGGTGTACTTTCAACATGATCATCAGAGGTTGACAACACCGGATTGTGCAAACGAGGAGACCAATCCCTTAAGATCTGAGGGATGCAAGGAAAATCTCGATGATAGTGGTATCCTTTGCAAATGACACATGAAGATTTAGGTTTAGACGGTGCGGTGTGAGGATTTTCGCTAGACGACGCATGGTTGCCCCTTTTCGCTTTTGGTTCTTTCTTCTTCTTTTCTTTTTTCTCTTTTCGCTTCTTCTTCTTCTTAGTTACTTGATCTTTAGCTTTACCAGTTTCATCAAGCGAAGAGGAAGGAGGAGAGGGAGAAACAGACGAAGTAGAAGGCTGGGGGGTAACTCTAGTATCATCTAGTTGCTGACTTGACTATTCAAGAATTACGGTATTCTGAACAATATAGGTAGAGAAGAGCCATACGGGCAAACCAATCGTCAACCCTGGAAGTGACAATGTGGCCATATGGGGTGCACCAACATCTCCCCAAGAGGAGAAAGGACTAGGATTTCCTCCAAGGGAAAATCCTTGGTTGGTAGACTCCATTTTTCTCAACCTAAAGACGAACGAGGGAACTTGTGATGTTATTCCGATTAAAATAAATTTTAGACGCTTTGACACAACTTGTTTTTTCAATTTTTAAGAGTCGAGAAAAAACAAAAGATGACTCTAGTCGCCTTCGATTTTTTAATAAGCCTGAAGTGACAAGTGCTCAGATGGACCTTTTCTTTTAAGGAGTCTGAAAAGGAATGAAAGAGACTTCTCTGGAAATCTAAGCAGAGGGGATTACCAAACCAATCGAAAAACTACATAATACTTTTTATGGTATGGTAGTCAATCTTCCCGAATGTTGTGTTCAGTGCATCGCGATCAATAGGGCAGCAGACACGGCTTCCTAAGGATAAAGGATATAGCCTATTCTGGTCTCCCAATATATACTTGACAGTACGTGGGAGTACAAGTCCATACTAGCACTTGTCGTCTCAGAGTGGAGGAATCACCCAACCAACAATGAAAACAACAGTTACCAGGTTTTATGACGTCGAAATATGTCTCTAGCATAGACTTCTAGATGTTGTGCGTTAGGTTCCAAAGCATTTTTAGATTCATTAAATTTATTTTATAGTTGATCTTGTTTAAAAAATTTCCTTTCAGGTTCACCGCGTGATGTGTATACAATTCCTAAAATGCAGTCTAAGATGATAAACAACTGTTTAATATTCTTTTGGAAATGAAAATCCTAGCTACTAAGGAAAGAAAATTGAGAGTCTTTCAACAAAGAGCATAGATCACAAACTAAATGCACTGTCCTAAATCAAACCAAGCAGTCTAAATGCAAATGCACATGCATGTATTTGTTTTCAGCCTTCTTAATGTATAAATGACAAGAAGAATGCTAAGTGAAAATTTGAATTATTTTCAAAGCGACTATACTTAACAAATTTCTTTTCAAAAAGAAGTGAAGATAAGGGCGACACTTTGCAATTTCGAAATGAAAACTATTTTTGACACTTTAAAAACTACTAATTCAAATCATATACAAGAGTAACAGTACAATCGACTATCAAGAACAATGGGATTCTCTTCTATGACTGAAAATGACACTTACGACACTTTCAGATTAAGAAACGACAGTTCGCCTACGCTACTTCTTTGCAAAAGAGAACTGAAAATGGCGCACAATACATAAAAACACTTACAATTCTTTCACAATAGAGGCAGAATGATGGAAGAGAAGGGGGTTTTCACAGAGATATACTGACCACAGACAACAAAACTCCTGAATAGAACTGAAAAGAGTGAAGAAAAACCAAAGTATGGAGGTAAAATAAACCTTCCCTGACCATCGCACCTGTCACATAGGAAATCCAGTATGCATCTCACCTACTACACATGGGAAGTGTGATGCATACGGACTGCCTTGAAGGGAGGGTGTGATGGTACCAATGCAAGACTTTTAACCAATATCTGCTCACAATTTGCAGTTCAGTTCAGGGATTTAGGTCGAGTAAGTGATGTTCAGTAAATGTAAATCACAGGGGTTGATCTAAGGAGGGTACTAGAGCCACCACTTAGGGCAATTAGAACGTTTTCAGATTGACTGTTCAATTCATAAACAAAACCTGGAGATAGACTGAAGCAGCATTGATCTACTTTGCATGTGCATAAAAAATGCAGTTCGAAGGCTAGCTGGCTTGACTTCAGGCTCCGTCTATAAGTTTATAAAACAAACAAAGTTATACTAACAAACAATCTATTCGCTCCCCAGTGGAGTCGCCATTTTGTTACCGGGAATAGTGTCCACTCAGAGCTGTTATTCCCACTAAGACTGGTAGCTATCTTAGAAACAAACAAGTAAAGACTACTTTCGCTTTCCTTTATGAAAAATAGATAAGAGTGGAACAAAGGACACCAACCTTAGTCTTGCGCTTGGTTCCTCTCCTTCCTAATAGATCTTTGCCACTTCTTCTTCATCTACCCAGATTCAAAGAGCACCAGTCGAATCAAAGCAACATAATACTATAGAAGAACTGAGATCTATATTCATAAATAACACAGGACCAGATATGTATTAACCACACAAATGCATATACAATCAAACATACAAGCATGTGGAGTAAAACTTGAATAGCTTTATTAATATCAAGAATAGAAAGAGGATTACAACCAATTGTTATGACCCGGCATCATCCTCCAGCAAGAAAGCCCTTCTTCACCTCAATTAAATCTTAGATCACCCAACACTATGAAGTTTCACCAGAAAACCAACAACACTTCTCTACAAGATACAAGATTCCAGCCTCTGGATCTCTGTGATGAGGGATCCATATATAGATGATTGTAGGGGGGTGAGTCATCTTCTGGGGTCTTTATTAGTTTCCTCTCTCTAATAGTTCTTGATTCCACTTGGAGGCTGATGGTCTCTTACTCATCCCTGGTCGAAAACAGAGAGGCAAGTGTCAAAGGGGAAGCTTCTAGAAGATTCTATGATATTCTACCTCGCAAATTGTCTCTGCCATTTGTCCATTCTCGCCCATCGCATCCTACAGAGGGGCCATCTAGTATGCATCGCACCCTTTATAGTGGGAAGGTGATATGCATCACACCCTCTGCACTGGGTATTCAGTATGGTCCAGTTTTGACCATTTTTGAGCAGGTTTTAGTGGAGAACTTCTGGGAGATGATGTAATCAACTGACCTTGTTCCTTTAGGTAGTGAAGCAACACTTTTAGGGACTTAGGAACCCTCAGTTTATGGACATTTATGATTGGGGTTGAAGTGCCCAAAAATGTCTATAACACTAAGGATGTAGGTGAGAAATAAAATGTTTCACCTTACAAGAATTTTTACGGCTCACAACATGGAGGGCAGCAGAATAAAGTTAATGGTACGGGACGGTTGAAGTGTTGGACATGTGGCAATGAGCATATTAAGAGGGACTGTCTATAGAATCATGCTAGTATGCCTCATATTTACAATTCATAGGAAGAGCAAAAAGTTGGGGTTGTTGGGCAGAGCATTCTACAGATTTATGTAGCGCTAGATAACAAGCAGGAAGATCACCAAGAAACTGTTATCAAGATGGACAGTAAGCATAGTGATCAAGTTCTTTCCATTTTTATTAACCCTGGATCTAACTATAGCTATGTTAGTCCTGAACTATTGGATAAGTGTGGTTTGAATAAAGAAGTGCATGCAAAATCCTGGTTAGTGCATTTGGATATAGGTACAAAGAAGAGAGTGTATCATTGGGTAAGAGCTTGTACATTTGAGTTGAATGGTATTCCCACCTCAACACATTTGAATGTATTTCCATTGGGATCATATAGTATGCTTTTGGGTATGGACTAGTTGTATCTTCATAGGACTAAGGTGGATTGTTATGAAAAGGATATTTAGTGTTTGGATGACAATGGAGAACATAGAATCTTGCGGGGTAAGAATAAGGCAACATCAGTTAGAATAGTGATAGCTATGCATGCAAGGAGAAGTTGCAAAAAAGGGTGTTTGTTATTTGCAGTGCATATTTCTAGTGATAAAGGTAAGGATGTGGAGGATGTGAAAGTATTGAGTAGGTACCCAATCTTGCAGCAATTTCAAGATGTGTTTCCAACAAATATTTCTTATTTTCTGCCTCACAGAGAAGTGGACTTTTCCATTGAGTTGGTACCAGGGGTAGCACCAGCATCGAAGGCACCGTACAGGATGAGCACACCAAAGTTAGTAGAGCTGAAGTTATAGTTGAAGGAAATGCTTGACAAGGGATACATTAGGCCAAGTGTATCACCTTGGGGTGCACCAATGTTGTTTGTGAATAAGAAGGATGGTACTCTCAGGCTATGCATTCATTACAGGTAGTTGAACAACGTTACCATTAAGAACAGATATTCATTGTGTTAGGTCCCTATACTACTAGTGTAACCCCTTATTATTATTAGTACAACCCCCTTATTATATTGTTGTGCCCATGTAGTCCCCATATTGTTATTATTGTGCCCCATAAAATCCCACTATTGTTATTATTATGCGCTTACATTATTACCATTATGTTGCCTTTGATTATATCATGACCCCTTAGACTCCTATATATAGAAAGGAGGTCTTGTCATCTATATCATCGAAGAATTGTTCATTTGTGTAATGTAAAGGAGGTTGTCACCTCAAAGAGACTTATTTCTAAGGTGTTCATCTATCTTTTCTATCTTTTTGTGAGCTGGCTTCATAACATTTGGTATCAGAGCTTTGGATTCTAGGGTTTTGCTGCTCCTAACAGGTCATCGTGGCATTTTCACTATAACGTTTTCACTACAAAGTTTTAGAAGATAAAAACAAAACCCATTTGAGAATAAATTTGTTTGAACCTCGGGTCCGAATCATAGATCTTGTCTCACTATATTTTCAAAGATATGATCTGAGGAAGTTAACATTTTGGCAAGCTCCAGAATTTCATCTAAAACAGGCCATCATGGAAGTTTCACTATAATGTGTTTGCTACAAAGTTTTAGAAGCTAAAAAAAACCCATTTGAAAAGAAATTTGTCTAAACCTCAAGTTCAAATTTCAGATTTTGTCTCGCTATATTTTCGGATATATGATCTGAGGAAGTTAAGGTTTTTGCAAACTCCTGAATTACATCTTAAACAGGTGACCTTGGTAAAATCGTCATAACGTTCTCTCTGAGCATCGGATTGAAATTTCGTAAGAAGCTACAGAAAGAGGATGGACTATCATTTTATATCTGTATTTTTTAGATCCGAAGGTCAAAACAGTCACATGTGGTACTTCATACAATTTCACTCTTCTGAAAAGGTATATAATTAGGTCATCTTGGAAGATTGTGCATAACTCTTTCTTGGAGAATATAGTTTTGATCAGACTAGTGGCATTGGAAAGAGAACACAGAAGGCTATTGCATGTCATGATTTTAAAACTGGAAGATCGAAAATTACAGAGTTACATCCGTTTCAAGATCGAGCTCCTAAAACCAAGAAAAGGCAATACGAGGTAATTTGATGGCAAGGATCCAGTAAATTGGATACTACAAAAGGAGAAATATTTTGATCTACATGAGGTGTAACTATTACAAAAGGTACGTATTGCATCTTCATATTTAGAATCAGATCAATTTTTATGCTATAAAGGGATTTTTTCTCGTAAACCACTTGTTACGTGGTCAATTTTCACGAAGGAAATGATAGCACATTATGAGGATACAAAGAGAAACTCCTTCTTTAGCCAATTGATAAATCTCAAACAAAAGTGTTCAATGGTAGAGCACATTGAGGACTTCCAAAAATTGAATATAAGGGCAAATGATATTCCAGAGAAGAAAATGGTCGATGTCTTCATAGAGACTTTAAAGGATAACATTCAACACGAGGTTCATCTTTGGGAACCTGATTCATTGGAGAAGGCATTCAGGTTGGCAAGAAAAATTGAAAGTGAAATTATGGAAACAAGGAATCCCACCACTCATGACTAAAATTATGGAAGTGTTTTTTCTCCTAGACTTCCACAACCTATAAGGTTTACACCACAACAATTGGAAGAAAAAAGAGAAAAAGGGCTTTGTTACAATTGTGATAGAAAATACACTAAAGGTCATAAGTGCGTTGAGAATAAATTATTTTACATAGATTATGAAGAGGAGGAAGAAAAGGATCAAGAAACATCAAAAGAAGAGGATATACACTAGGAACCAACCCTAGATAAAGAAGAAATGAATCTGACCATATCTTGTAAAGCATTGGCAATCATTACCACTCTTCAAACCCTTAAGATAGAAGGACATATCAAGAAGAAAAAGGTTCAAGAAGTGAAAGATGACATTGAGAAAGAAGAAATGAATCTGACCATATCATGTAATGCATTGGCCGGAATTATGACTCCTCAAACTATCAAGATAGAAGGACATATTAAGAAGAAAAATGTTCAAGAAGTGAAAGGTCACATCGAGCATCAAGAAATTAATCTGACCATACCTTGTAATGCATTGGAAGAAATTACCACTCCTCAAACTCTCAATATAGAAGGACATATCAAGAAGAAAAGGATTCAACCAGTGAAATATCAAATCGAGCATTAACAACAAGTTATCCAACTTTTAAAGGATAATGCCACTTTGGTGCAAAATCAAATGAAACAACAGGCAGATCAACATCGCAGTGAAAGAAGTTTTGATGTAGGTGATTGGGTATTTTTACGGATACATCTCAAGCAAGCTATTTATGAGAAGGAAATGTTGGCAATACTACATGCACTTAAGAAATGGCAACCTTACCTAATGGGAAGACACTTCAAGGTAAAAATGGATCACGATAGTCTTAAATAATTTTTAAAACAAAGATTATATTTAGAAGAACAGAAAAAATGGGTCACAAATATGTTGTGTTATGAATCTGTAGTCATCTACAAAAAAGGAAAGAAAAATGTTGTCGCAAATTCACTCTCAAGAAAGGATGAGGATGTCGAAGCATTGTTTTTTGTTATTTCTATTATCCAACCAGATTGGGTAAATGAAGCAAGGGATGAATGGAATAAGGATGAAGAAGTGTGGCCACTCATTCAAAAGTTACAGAAGGTTCCAGTTCAAACAATATTTCCAGAACTTGACAAAGAAGGAGAAATCATATTGGAACTTGGAGCAGACACAGAAATAAGAACCAGGAAGCTACGAAATCGATCAATTCCATAGTATCTCATCAAGTGGAAGAATTACCTGGTGAATATTCCGCATGGGAGGACAAGAATTTTATACATAAGCATGAAGAACTACTCAAGCGTTGAGGACAACACTTTTTGAAGGAGAGGGGCATGTTAGGTCCCTATACTAGTAGTGTAACCCCTTACTATTATTAGTACAACCCCCTTATTATATTTTTGTGCCCATGTAGTCCCCATATTGTTATTATTGTGCCCCATAGAAGCACACTATTGTTATTATTATGCGCTTACATTATTATTGTTATGTTGGCTCTGATTATATTATGATCCCTTAGACTCCTATATATAGAAAGGAGGTCTTTTCATCTATATCATCAAAGAATTGTTCATTTGTGTAATGTAAAAGAGGTTTACCCCTCGAAGAGTCTTATTTCTAAGGTGTTCATCTATATTTTCTATCTTTTTGCAATCTGGTTTCATAACACATTGCAAACGATTGATGACTTGTCTGATCAATTGAAGGGAGCAACAGTGTTCTCAAATATTGACTTGAGATCAGGATACCATCAGGTACGCATTAAGGAAGAGGAAATATACAAGACAACTTGCAGGACTAGGTATGGGAATTATGAGTTTGTTTTAGTTCCATTTAGTTTGATTAATGCTCCAGCTATGTTTATGTGCTTGATTAATAGTGTATTGCATCCCTATCTAGAAAAGTTTGTTATCGTATTCATTGATTACATCTTGATATATTCTAAAAATGAGGAAGATCATGTCGAGCACTTAGTAGCAGTGTTGAGATTACTGAGAGAGCATCAATTGTATGCCAATATTATCAAATTTTGTTTATTTCAAACAGAGGTAAAATACTTGGGACATGTTGTTTCCAAGGAAGGCATAGCAGTATATCCATAGAAGATAAGAGCCATCATGGAGTGGGTAGCTCCTAGAAATGTGGATGATGTAAGATAATTTATGGGGTTAGTAGGTTATTATAGGAGGTTCATCAGGAACTTCTCTCACATTGCATATCCTATTATGTCACTGTAGAGGCAAGGTAAGAAATTTGAATGAACAGAGGAATGTGCAACAAGTTTTGAATAGTTGAAGCAGTTGTTGACGAATGCTCTAGTGTTAAAGATTACAGAACCAGACAAGGATTTTGTGGTGTGCATAGATGCTTGCAAGAGAGGACTTGGTGGAGTTATTATGTAGGAAGAACATGTATTATGCTATGAATCACAAAAACTAATTTAGCATGAGAAGAATTAGCTAACACGTGATCTTGAGTTGGTAGCGATCATCCATGCATTGAAGGTGTGGAGGCACTATATTCTTAGCAAGAGGTTTGTATTGATGGCAGTCAAAGTAGATTGAGATACTTTCTTCACCAACTAAATATGAATTCCAATAAAGTTGTTTGATTGGCCACAATTAGTGATTTTGACTTCGAGATCATGTACATTAAAGGTAAAGACAACAGGGTTGTAGATTATCTTAGCAAAACGATACAGGTGAATCACATAGCAGCTATGAGTTCTTATGGGGTAGACTTACAGGATCTGATCTTATAGGCATCACAATGGGATAGCGGGTACATGGAGCTTATGCATAGGTTACAGCAGGGTACATGTGGTCTTTTAGGGCCTAAATCTACCTCAGGCTAAGAAAGGCAGATCTAGGGTAACATCAAACCATGCTTAACTTGGTAGCTAGCCCTACCAGGTAGGGAGAGGGCTCTCTCCTTATCAATATCAATGAAAATATATCAAGGAAGGCTTGAGATGACTGATATGAATACTAATTTTAGGCTAGTTATATTTTCTCAGAGGATTTTGTTTGATTTTAATGGTTGGTTGCTGGATCAGATGAGGAAGGTAGCTTTGGGTCCGGGAAATCAACACAGATTTGCAGATATTTCTGTGGGGCGAGGTAGAAAATTGTTTTATCACTTTAAAATGAGTGTAATGGTGAGTATAAATATTGGTGAAACGCTGGAGAGGGCATGCAAGTGTCATGAGTCCTCTTCAAATAGTAGGAAACATTCAAAACTAAATAAACCCCAAGGTAGCGCACTGAAACACCAATGAATTCCACCTTTTACACTTGATTCATTTAGTTATGCGGAATAAGAGAGATGATGGCACATATAAACATAATATCAACTGAAATAATAGAGGAAAAACAATTCTAATTCACATTACCACAAGAATCCCACAAAATGTTGCAAAACCCTGGTTCATTTCCTTACCAAACTACAGAAGTGATGTACAAAGTAGCTCAATGCATCCACAAGAGTTCCAACCTTGAAAAATGACTGATAAATTACAAGATATAGGCATAAAACCACCTATGCTATCCATCGGGGGTCAAATCCATGAGTCAGGGAGCTGTTTCAACAAGATCTAAACTAGGAACTGAAAAATAGGCAGTGGAACAACTTGCATCTAAAACTATGGACACTGATTCATTCAGCTCAAAACCACCTAAAACTAATGTATCTACCTCCTCAAGTCATTTTTCATGATTTTAACATCATATTATATCAATTTACATCATGAATTTGACCATGAGAGAAGAAAAGTCAAACTAATAGAAAACTAGGCAAAATTTTGAGTTTTTGAGGAAAATTGGCAAAATTTTGCCTGATGCGCAGTGCCTTGTCCAAGCTGAGTTTGAAGGCCTTCCCCTTCACCAAATTTTCTCCAAGATGGCTTGTTGGAAAGGTATGTCTGTCTACTTTTGAGGAAAAGTGGATTTTTTGGATTTGGTGTTCATTTGCCCCTTCAAAAATCAGTTCTCCTAAGATTGCTTCATGTGGGTCCAAAAAGTGGCAGAAAGGGAATTTTTGAGGTGTTTTTTGCCCTTTAGGTGACCCAGATCTCCTTCAAAATTCATGATACTTTTTGGGTTTTCATCATTTTCATGAGGAATCCAAAAATACAAGCCTTTCCTCAAAATTCCAAACCAGATCAATTAGACAAATTTCCTATTTTTTGCAATAACAATTTGTGAAATGACAAAAAGTTCTCCAAAATGCTTCAAAATTGGCAAGAGGCAAGCTTATCAATTGCTTTGTTGAGCCAAGGGAGCTTCAGCCAATATTCTAAGTTTATATTGCTCCTTTTTGGCTTTTAAGGCTCTCCCTAACTTGGCTTTTAGGCTTCTTATTCTTGTCTTGCAAATTTTGTTCCGGGCCAAATAGTGATAGGCCATGTGGCACAACATGTTCTTCTCCTTATTAGCCTTATCAAGAAGCTTCTCAAGGTGGATATTCACTCTTCCAACCATGATTCTTGATCAGCCTCTATTTCTTGCTCTAGTGAAATCAACATGATTTTCCTTTTTGCCAATTGTCGGTTTTCCCATATGGTTTGCAGCTCCATGATTGTTTGTCCTCCAATTGATTGTTTTGTTGATCAAGGTACTTAATGATCCATTTAGCCCTCTCAAGGTCAAGAGATAAGGCTTGCATCTCAGCTTCTTTCTCCTTGATGATCACATCCTTGAGTCTTGAGCTTTGGGAGCCCAAATCAGTGTCTTCTTCCTCAACCAAAATAAAATACCTATCTTGGCCTTAAGAAGGCCCTTCATCATGCAATGGTTGCTTTCCTCTGTCCTGTACCTATTCTGTTGAAGAAGAAGGCAAAGCCCCTTTCACCCCAGGTGAAGATAGCATTTTTCTGTTGTCTGGTGAAGAGAACGAGACCCCTTCCACCCCTGGTGGAGATAATACTCATTTGGAAGCTACAAAAAGTCTTCTTATCCCCTTTTCATAAGTTATAAACATAGGAATGTGAGCCTCTTCATTTCTGCTTTCATTCTCTCTTTGTTGCCCAGAAGGTCCACCTTCCTCTTAAGGTTCTGCAAAAATTTGAGGCCCCTTGAAAATTTCATGGGCAATGAAGGTTTCCCATGGCACTCCCAACTGAGTGAGTTGATGTAAAACAACAATATTGATGACAACAAAGTGATAAATGCTATTAAGTTGTTGTGGGTATGGTTTTCCCTTTACAAGCACAATCATCCTCTTTTTTGCAAATGAAGTATGGTATACTCATCATTCTAAGCCTGGTAAAATGCATAAGCAATCTGATATGATAGGCATAGAGTCTGGAGAACCTTCCCTCACATGTGAAGTATTTAATGATGAGTTTCATTAATGGCACATATCGGTCCTCCAAAAACTTGAAAGGAAACACCCTGCCCAATTTACTATGATATTTGGCTTTAATGTAGGGTTCATATTTCTATTTGTTGATATTCTGTCTTTTATTCCATCTTTCCCCCACATTTGGCATCCTAGTTGCTTCTGCAGTAATGGCTGGTGAAAGAGTGAAATTGATGCCAACAAGTTGTACCATATTGTCCTCCATGTTGATGACAAATTTCCTAGATAATTCATGATGATACTTAACCCTCTCAACTAGCTCACCAAACTCAAAGCAAGATTGGTATCTGAAACAAGTGGTGGTAAGAGGGCATGCAAGAAGTTCATAGATTGAGTCATTGTTTCTTGCCATAATGCTTGTCTTAGGAAAATGATGCGATGAAGGTATGGTGAAAAATGGTGATGAAAGAGGACAATGGTGATGAGTATGAAGAGATTTTACTCTTGGGAAATGAAATTGGGGAATGAAGGGAATAGTTTTGGGAAATTAGGGTTTAGTGAGGTATTTAGGGTTTGGTGAGGGAATTAGTTGCTTTAGGGGAGTGTGATATGGGAAAATAGGATAAATGGAGTGTATTAGGGTAATAAAAGAGTGAAAAGGGGTTTGATGATGTTTTTGTGAAGATGGAATGAAAATTGCACAATAGAATGGAAAACAATGAAGAGAAACTAGGGTTTCATTTTAAACTTGCAAAACTCATGAAGAACACAAGTGTGCACTCAAATTAAGCTTTGGAAGGATGATTAATTACTTGTAGCATGCAAATGTAGCAAATTTGAGGGTTATGGCATGATTTGGAGTGATTGAGGAAGATCTGGACTGATGCGCGGCGCACCTGGCCCAATATGCAATGCCCTCCTGATGCGTAGCACCAGTTCAAAATTACACTGCAAAATTGCCTCTGATGTGCAGCGCCTGCCTGATGCACATCGCACTGCCTGATGCACAGCGCACTACCTCTGATGCACAGCGTCAGACAAGTTTACTTGGAAACCAAGATTTTTAACTTCCTTTGCTCAATTTGCCTCCAAATCGCAATTTTCTGCTCTCCAAGGGTACCTTGCACAATGAAATGATAATGAGGACCCCTTTCACTTTAAATATTTACTCATCTCAAACCCACTTTTCTAATGTCAAAGTCACTTTTGGTCTTGAACTCTGTTGTTCCATTGAAATTGACTTTTCTTAACCATTTGATAAACTGATGCATTGATGTTTATGTTTTTGCTTGCAATGGCTAGAGTTGGCAAGGTGAGCTAGGGTAGCAGCTTTGAACTTATTACATATAGAAAAAATTGAAATTACATAAAAATTTTATACATAGGAATAAAAACTCTATTTTCACCTCAAAGTAGAGTTTTGAGGTAAAAACCACTTATTGTGTATATCATCATTGAAATTTTGATTTTGTGAACTTATTAGACCTCCTCATGTGCCTGCTAACCCTTTATTGAGCTTTTGCTGAGCATGGTGACAAACCCTAGACCTAATGAGACCTCAAACCCTAAAAATGGTTTTTGCATATGTAATGACAAAAAAATGATTGTAAATGACCTGAACATGTGAAAATAGGCCAGCAGGTAAATGACATGAGGGAAATTGACAATGAACCACTACCATCAGTTGATCCATGACCTAATGGAATGCAGTTGATCAGATGGGACACCTAAAATGCATGCAAAAAGAGAAATTTGATCACTGATGGAGGGATGAAGATACTGACACTAACATGGTCAAGATGTGGACTATCGTCTTACAACATCTAGTTTGGTAAGATTTAGGGAGGAGATATATGTTCCATACAACAGTGAGCTCAAGAATACTATCTTATGAGATTTTCTTGAAAATTATATTCAGGTCACCCACGATACTAGAAGAAATTGATAGCAGTGAAGAAGTTTTATCATTCGCTGAATCTGAAGAAGGAAGTGGCAGAGTTTGTGACTAGATGTTTGGAATGTTAGTAGGTGAAGACAGAATGTAAGCATCTAGGTGGACTACTACATACGATTTTGATTCCATAGTGGAAGTGGGAGGTAATTTCTATGGATTTAATCATAGGTTTTCTAAAAAAATATAGACAACATGATTCCATCATGGTTGTGGTTGACGGGTTGATTAAGGTGGCGCACTTCATTCTAGTAAAATCTACGTATTCATCTAGTGATGTGGCACAGGTATTCATCATAGATGTAATGAAGCTACATGGTGTTCCAAGAAATATTGTGTCAAACAGGGATGCTAATTTCACTTCCAAGTTTTGGAAGGAGAGGTTTGCAGGTTTGGGGACAAATTTGGCCTTCAGCACAACTTATCATCCACAGACAAATGGAAAAAAAGAGAGGGTCAATAGGATATTGGAGGACATGTTGAGGATGTATGTGATGCATCAATAAAGGATATGGGAGGAGTACCTTCTCTTGGTTGAGATTTCTTATACTAATGGTTATCAGGAGTCACTGAGGATGAGTTCGTTTGAGTCACTATATCGGTGGTGCTGTAATAATCCCATAAGTTGGAGTGGTCCAATGAATATGGTATTGATAGGACTCTACATGTTGGCATAGATGGAATAGGAAATGTAGGTAATCAAGAAGAATATAAAGGTAGCAAGGAAGAAAATTTATGTAAATCAGAATAGGTTGTTTAAGGAGTTTCAGGTTGGGGAATAGGTGTATTTGTGCATCAATCCCAAGAAGATATCCATAAGGATTGGAGCATGTGCTAAGTTGACACGTCATTTTTGTGGACCTTTCAATATTCTTGAAAGGATTGAACCAGTATCATATCGACTTATACTACCTCCAACAATGAAAGTTCATGATATTTTCCATGTTTCATTGCATAAGAAGTATGTTAAAGATGTTGATCATATGACTGACTGGTCTATATTGCAAGTGGATCCAGATGGATAATTCCAGCTGGAAACTAAGTGCATATTCCAAAGAAAGATGCTCATGCTCCATAAACAAGAAATCAAGCAGATTAAAGTGCAGTGGAAGCACTTTGGGCCTGATGAAGTTAAATGGCAGATGGTGAAGCAGGTGCAGGCTATGTGTCCTTCTCTATTCGTTGGTTGAGTTAAATTTTTTTTGTATATATTTTTTGGTGTGATGTTTTTGGTTTATGTACATATGTATATGGATGTTTAATACTTCCATGAGTTGTGCTATAAAGCTCCAATAAGCGGTATGGATGTCATGTTGTTATGTTTGTTATGTTGTTATGTGTCATGTTGGTTTGCTTCCCAGTAGGTTGATCATTGTAAATATTGCATCGAGCTAATTTATAAAGCTCCATGGGTAGTATGTTTTGCTTTCATTAGTCTTGTTGGTTGTAGGTGTCATTGAACACTGAGGATAGTGTTCCCCTAAGGGGAAGGGTTCTGTAATAGCCCTGGTTAAAATTCCTTGTAAATAAATTTAATAAAGGTAAAATAATAACCAAGGTCATGGGACACATATTCCAAGTTGAATGTTGGGAAAAAAATCCTAGTGTGGGTGTTCATTTTGTTTATTATTGCTAAAGGAAACTAGCAAAGGCAATGGCAAAAGCTTTGGAAAGGCATGAGGCATTAATTGGCATTTAATTTATGAAAATAATGGAAAAAAGGAGAAAAGGAAGATGAAAGGTCATAGGTTGTAGTGAGGAGGAAAATTAATGAAAATAATGGAAAATTGAATAAAATAGAGGCCTCATTAATAAAAAGGCTTCTCATAATCATTTGACACATTTTTGTTAGTTTAGTTTTGTAGCTCTATTTATTCTCTATCTCTCTCTCTCATTCTTGGAGACTTAGAGAATTCTTGGAGAAATCTAGAATTAGATCAAGGAATGTAAAGGAAGGACCAAGATGGAAAAGATCAAGCAAGGAAGAGAAAGATCAAGAAGCTATAGTGGGATTATTGGCAAGTATCGATTTGTATGTGTGATTTCTTGTCTAGTTTTTGCATGCATGGTACATGCATGTGTGTATTTGGTTCTCTTGTTGTCATTGGCATGGTTTTTGCTAAGTGTGACAGTGTTCTTAAGCCTTGCCTTTCAATCTTCGAATAGCCATGGTGTGATGGTTTCTCTTGTAGTTGGTCAAGTTGGATTGTCAAATGGTTTCAAAAGTAAGTGAGGTGCTCTTTGAAAGAAAGAACACATGGCCTAGGAATCCCTTGACAAAATTAGGACTATGGTAAATCTGGATTTTGTGTGCCTCAGTGGGCCTAGGAATCCTCAATTGGTGAATGGCGATATATATAGTAAAACATAGAGGTGTGTGCCCTCAATCAATCATAGGAATCCTTGATCGGTGAATGGTGGGATATACAGTAAAACTTGGAGGGTGGAGTCTTAATTAGGCCTAGGAATTTGTTATCACTTAGAGAAAGCCTTGGTTGTGGAAAAAACTATAAGGTAACCTCTAACCAATATTCTGAATTGAAATATAGCCCTTTATATTTGAAGGGGGGTCCCTTCTATAATTCAGTCAAATATGATTGGTTATGTACTTAGAATAATGGCCATATCTGATTTGGATCATACAAAATTGGTTTGGAAAGGAATGGTAAAATCATTGGGAATAGAGTCTTTTTTACAAAAAACAACTAGTTACAGCCTATATGAACAAACTAGATGTAAGGTAGCAACAAATTTCTTAGACAAATTATCATTTATCTATGATAGAAGCATATAGAAATAAATATCACAAACAAAGCAACTGGGTGAATTATGTGAGTCATATTCAAGTTCAAAACATATAAGCAATTTGGAAATTGTAAATTCGTGTTGATAAAGATAATTCATATTTAATCACTCAATTCTAAATGTAGAAGACTTATAGATCAGACTGTGAAATACAAGAAATAATTGGCACTAGAAAAACAGATAGGAAACTTATCACATAGGAATCTCTGTAAACTTAGAAAAGTAACATTCATCGCGGTAATTTACATTAATTTCAAACTCTACACACTATACCAAGTTTTGTAGGAAAATTATGAACCCTTCTTCATTCTACAAATCTTGTCTTTATAGAAAAGAATACAAACGAAAGCAAGTTTCTTGTTCATACTTAATTACAAATTGCTAAATATAAAAGAGTGTATATCTAATCCAAACTAAATACATTACATTTGTTCCATCATAAAACAAAAGAAATAATGTTTTGTATATGAAAATCATGTTTTTGTTGGAGTCATGTCTGAAACTAAGGATCCCCAAGTCGAAATTGATGAGGTGGCTCTTCAACTAAAAGTTGATTACGTTTCTTTTCATAAAAATAGAAAAGATTAATAATGGCGAATTCCTGAAAAATAAGATTCAAAGATCAATTTGAATCTATCAAATTGTGATAGTTGTGCAAAACATTAGAGAGGCTTTTATTAATGGGTTTGTTGTTGAAAACATCCTCTTTCATATTTGTAAAATTTGTTTCCAGCTATTTGAAAACCGTGCTCTAATTTACTTCCTTTTATAGGAAAAAACAAAGTTTTAACTAACCATTTTTTCAAAATTGTGTTGCTACTCTAGTTGTCAGTGCTTTAACCCTATTTTTCACAAATCGACGTTAACACTCCCATTGTCAACAATTTAATTTTTTTTACTAAAATCGTGATAACAGCTAGCTCCACAGGGATGTTGTCGATCATCGTTGGCAACAAGAACCTCTAAGACCATAGGCCTAATCCATAGGATTGATCCCAACTCAACAACCGCAACTTGCAACCTGCACTTATTCTATAACTGGAAACCAAACTGCAAATTCACATGAATGCTAAAACTTCACTACTACTGTAATCAAATCCACACTCTACAAACTAAAGAAATTCTCGAACAAACTGAGCTTATTTATGTACATTAGCTACCCTATTCCAATCAATTGAATACAAATCATCTCAAGTGAAATCATGTTTCCAATCAAACCAAACAAGTTGTTGATTCTTTGAATGACACCTGTTTTCATTTCCTTCAATTAGGGAGAAAAAAATTAAAAAAGAAAACTCAACACACTCAATGAATTTATCCCCATAACTCATGAAATCTGCAAAATTCTCCTTAACTGATGATTTCAACAAGTTTGCAAGAGGGTCCTCGGAAACATGAACAAATAATTCTTGATCAACAAGAAGAATAAAATAGCCATGACCTATAGTTGTTATTCATTGCTCCATTTAATTAAACTGGAGAGCATTTCCAAAAGAAATAGCAACCATCTTCTTATCTTCTTTATCATCCATCTCGAGAGAAATAATTGTACATTCTTGTAAATCTTCAAATACAGCAGCTATATTGTTCATAATTGGAATATCTTTTGACTATCAAAAAATTCTCAATTTGTTACTTCAAAAGGTGAAAATTACTAAATGACATCTTTGTTTTCAAAGGAATCTAGGACAACCTTTTCTTCTTCATTATTTGCCTTAAACTCTAATTCATAATTGTAATGAATTGGATCATTGTTTTGATAAGGTTTTTCATGCACATTTTTTTTAAAGAAAACATTATTAACTGATCTTGTAACCTATCAAGGTCTTCTTTATAGAATGAATCAAAAAAAGAATGTACCACAGAAAAAACTGATTGATTGTTTATGCTTTTTGATTTTGTGATTTCTAAAGGTGTAAATCCCTGAGTATTTTTTTTTTATTTTCATAAGGATCTAAAGAAACTATTTCTTCTTCTAATACATCCTCATATTGTCGATGAAAATCATTTTTATAAGTATTACCTTGATAAAGAAAATCTTGAGAATTGTTGCCGTAAAAATTCAATTTAAATTCAAGTTTTTAATAAACTTCTCCAAACTATTTAACCTACATTATTCTCTAGACAATGTCGACAAAACTACCTTATCCATTTCTTTAAGATCCTTAAGAAAGACAGGGCTTGCCATAAAATTTGTTTTATATTTCCGTGTATCCAAAAAGATATCCCAAAAAGTTGTAATAAATATTATATATTTAGCAAATAAACGTTCAACCAAAGTTCTAAATTTTCCTTGTAATGAAGCATAAAACATTCTCATGTGTACATCTTCAAAATATACTTCATGAAGATCAATAAAGTCCTCAAAATTTGATATATGTTTTTCAACCAATCTTAAATTATCTCCATCAAATTTAGGACCTTTCCTCTTTATAAAATCTTCATTTGTGGTTAGAGGATTAGGAAAACCAAGAATATCCGTAAAATCCAAATATGCATACCTTGAAACAATAATAACAACATCTGAGTTCATCATCAAAACCAGTGAGTCATTGATGAATTCTTTGAGCTATGAATCCTTCTGACAATGGATTCACCAAAGAAAAATATTGCAGCCAAAACTAATGTCCAAATCTTTATTTTCTCTCAAAGATATGTTCTAAACAATAAATCATTCGGGAAGAATGTACCTTTCATTCCACGGAAATGACACCAAAATGTTATCATTTAGAGAAAACCCTGGTTGTGGGAAAAACTCTAAGGTAACCTCTAACCAATATTTTGAATAGAAAGTTATCCCTATCAATTCGAAGGGGGATCCCTTCTATAACTTAGTCAAATCTGATTGGTTATGTACTTAGAGCAATGGCTAGATTTTATTTGGATCATACAAAATTTGTTTGGAAAGGAACGATAAAACCATTGGGTATGAAGTCTTTTTGAAAAAAAACTACTTATTACAGTCTATATGAACAAACTATAGAGGCAAGGTAGCAACAAATTTCTTAGAAAATTCTCATTCAGTTATGATATAAGCATATAGAAATAAATATAGCAAACAAAGCAACTAGGTGAATTCTGTGAATGATATTCAAGTCGAAAACATTTAAGAAATTTTGCATTTCTAAATCTGAGATGATAAACAAAATTCAAATTAAAACATTCAATTCCAAATGTAGAAGACATAAATCAGATTGTGAAATAGAAGAAATAACAGGCACTAGAAAAATAAAAAGGAAACCTATCACATAGGAATCTTTGTAAATCTAGACAAGTAACATTGATCACAGTGATTTATATTAATGTCAAAGTATACACACTATACCAAGTTTTGTAAGAAATTTCTGAACCCTTCTTCATTCTATAGAGCTTGTCTTTATAGAAAAGATTACAAACTAAAGCAAGTTTCTTGTTCATACTTTATTACAAATTTCTAAATATAAAAGAGTGCATAACTAATCCAAACTAAATACATTACTTTCATTCCATCACAAAATGAAAGAAATAATATTTTGTATCTGAAGATCATGTTGTTACTGGAGTCATGGATGAAACTAAGGTTCCCTAAGTTGAATTTTATGAGGTGTCTCTCCAACTGAAAGTTGATTAGGAATTTTCCTAAAAATAGAAAAGATTAATTCTAGTGAATTCCTAAAAAATAGGCTTCAAAGATCAATTATAATCTCTCAAACTGTGATAGTTGTGCAAAAACTAAGAGAGATTTTTGTTAATGGGTCTGTTTTTTAGAAACTTGTATTTCATATTTGGAAAATCTATTTCCAGTTGTTTGGAAATTGCGCTTGAAGTTACTGCCTTTTACAAAAAAAATAGAGTTTTAACTGACCATTTTTACAAAAATGCATTGTTCTGTGCTTTAACCCTTTTTTTTACAAATCAGTGTTGACACTCCCATTGTCACCGCTTTAAAAATTATTGACTAAAATTGTGATAAAAAAATTCTTGACCATTGTATGGTGGGATATACGATAAAGCCTAGAGATCAGGAGGTAGGCAAATTCCTCACGATGTAGATGAAGAAATTAGGAGGAATCAATGCTTGTTTATGGCCTAGTGATCTGATGGGGATTGTAGTAAAGCCTGAGGAAACCTGGTTTGGTTTGGTTTTGAGTCCCACATTCATGCTTAGAATATGGCATGAGGGTAATTGGCTGAAAGAAATATTTGGTTTAGTGATTCTATGGTCGGGTGGTTCGTGGAAGCCCCATACCTAGTTGGCTTTTGCATTCATTAATTAGAGCTCCTTCTCCTTGGTATTTCATGTGTAAATGTATTGGTTTAAATGTGATTCTTATGGTTGTTATACCCTTTTTATTTTTGTTAATTATATGTTGGTTATCTTTATGTTTTATGAAAGACTTAATGTATGGCTCTCATCATGTTTTTATTTGTAAATTAATGTACAATTAATACATGACCTAATAGATGATAATTTTGTTATTTTGATATGGCAACAATGCTTCTTTACAGATATCAGATAAGTATGAGACCCATATGCTCAAATTTGTTGTTATGACCTGTAGATTTCATATTTGTGACATGTTTGACGAAATGTTTGTCATGGCTAGTAGGCATCTGGTCAATTCATTGATCAAGTGTCTGTGTTAGTACCATTGTTACATTATTATTTTGTATTTATGAAACTTTCATGAATTTTTGGGCATTGGCCTGAGTACTGGCCCTGAAAAAGTGGCACAGGATCCGGGGTCATTACCAAAGAACTCACTGAAAAATCCATAGCAACTGGAATTCTCTTGTTGTGGGAATTATTGGAAGTCCTCGGTCGCATGTATGGCTCGTCATGGGAGTGGTTAGGGGTCCAAATCAGTGAAATGTCAAGTTTCCTCAAGAGTTTGTCACCTGGAAGGGTTGGTTGGCCCCTGGAGGTTCTGTTGCATGTGTGAAAGGTCAGATTGGTTTGGATTTTTCATTTCCACTTCCTTAACTATACATGGGGATATGAATCACATCATAGTAGCCTCTCGTCACATGTTTACCCCAGCAAACTAGTTAACTAGGGTAAATAGTGGAGGAGGGTGTTACATTAACCTAGTCCAAAAGCAAGCTATTATGAATTTATCAATACCAAAATGATTTCAAAATTAACCTAGTCGAGAAGCAAGTGTAGCGTGATGATAGCCAAGAGATTGATAACACTCAATCTTGTTTCTTTTCACTCATTTGTTGATCCTATTGAGGAATATTGGAAGAGAGACAGGTAGAGAACAGGGCGGTGGAAGTGGGAAGTTCCCACATACCAACTACGTTGGGATTTTTTAGGCACTAGAAGTAATGGGTAGTAATGCCAGACTTTTTTCAATTTATGCATTTCCACCTTTTGACTGAGAGTTTTAAATATAATATGAACTCTTGACCGAGAGTTTTACATGGAATATTAACCCTCATCTGAGAGTATTGAAATAGAATATAAACTCTCGGTCGAGATTTTGTGGCCGAGAAATTATTTTCACCCAAACTTTCATCTGAGAGAATAAATTAGAATCTAAAAATCTCAGCTTAGAGTTTTAGTTAGAATCTAAAAATTTGCCCGAGAGTTTATGTACGAGAATTTCTTTTCTCAAAACTCTCGGCCAAAACTTTTTAAAGTTTCAGTTGAGATTTTTCAAACCCAGGATTAACTCTGCTAAACTCTCAACTGAAATATTTTCAACCTCTCAGACAAGAAACTATTGAACTCTTGGCTGAGAAAATATTTTGAATTTTTTTCTTAGTCGAGATTTTTCCAAACATAGCCAAAATTCTCTCCACATATCAAAAAGTGTTTCCAAATTTTGCATTTTCACACACTCAACATTGCATATACTTTATTATTTCAAAAGAAAATATAGAAGCACATTCTAACATTCAATGGGTATCAATATAAAGGAAAAGTGATATAGTAAAATACCATCAATGAGTTTTCAAAAATTAAAATATCATACAATACTCAAATTACAACATTCACTAAATGTCATTGCGTGATCGTCTTTAAAATTTGATTGTAAAAAAGTTGATTACAGAATTAGAGTCTTAAAGTACAACAATTTCCAACCCATTTCTCTTCTATATACTTCTTATTTATAATTTTACAATTCAATTCAAAAATAGAAGTTTGTTTCATGACGAATTTAGGAATATTTGTTTTCTAATTTCTTGGGATCGAGATAATCCCCATTTCCCATCTCCAATTTAATTCCATTAATCCTGAAGCTCCACATAGTAGCAACCTTCCATAAATTCTACAAATATATTCACAGAAATATTATTAAAAATATATTAAAATTCAAAGCAAAACCCATATCTAAAACAATTGAAACTAATCATTCAAATAAAAACTTGGTTCTTGCAAATTAGCAACAAACTTCAAAATCTAAACCAAATAATTTTATGTTGTTGCAACTTTGGTAGATGAAAAAATATACTAATGAGATCAAAGCAACATAATGTTTTGGCATCAAGTTTTATTTCCAAAAATAACCCAGAAATATTGATTTGTTCAAATCACATGGTGCTTTTTCTATTGAATTTTTGGGAGGTGTATATTGCAACTTTGTTGAAATAAATATTTCCATATTGTTTTCCTAGATTTCCAATCTTCAACAAGCTAACCTGTGCTTAATTCGAAGTTGTAGAACTCAAGATATGGCTCTAGGAAGTTGATGCTCAACAACCCTTGATTAAATTTGTGGATTAACTTTGTTCTTTGATTCAAATGCTAAAAGGATTATCCCACATGCATGGGGTGGAAGAAAAATAAAATGTATATAATGTTATGTGATTTTATTTTAATATGTGAAATAGAAATGTAGGTATAATGGAGAGACCCACAATCTATATTATCATATGTCCTTCATTTGAATAAAATCATCCCAACTTTCGACTCTAATAGGGAGGTTGGGAGGAGAAAAAAGAATATTGAATAAATTATCCGAACCTTCGACTGGATTAAAAAAAAAATAATAATAATAAATAAATCAAGCCCCAAGGGTTAGCTCAATTCGTCGATTTCCCATTGCTAACTACTTGTCAGTTGGGAGGTCACGGGGTCAAATGTACTCAGCGTCCTTGGGGTTAGGCCTTTCTTGTTTGGTCAATGGGTAGATTCTTTCAGCTTCAACCTTGGATTTTTCCATGGATGTAGAGGCCACCCAATGTCTGTAAACCACCTTCAAAAAAAAGAAAAAAAAAAAGTTTAATAAATAAGTCAAATAAAAATATAGTAAAATCTGGAATAAAAAATATGTATAATAGTGATATTTTCCATGAGGAATTATTGACATGTCATATATTGGATAACAAGGCACGTCATAAAAAAACAATAAATAAATAAAAATCAAACAGCCATAACTTTTGATCTGGGAGACGAAATAAGGCAAATTTTATATTGTTGGGAAGGTATCGATGAGACCAAGATGATGGGAATATCAAAAATGGAAAAATAAACAAACTAAAAATCGCTAAAATTAGGAATCTAAATGCAAAGCAAGGAGATATTTCCAAATTTTCATATCAGGGACCCTTTATTTTTGAGAAAATTAAAGGGGGGTTGTTGGGGTGACAACGCATATGCCACCTCGACCAAAATTGTCAGGTCCCACAGGGCTTGGTCCCTTTGTTCTTTGTTACATTCCTACGCTAAATCTAATCCATAAGAGAAATATGGTGTGCATAAAAGTGTGCACCCTTAACACACACTCAAATCCCCAAGTTCTTGAAGCAATCTTCCATTAACATAGATATCTGTCTCCGCAAACATATAGTGTCACAACCTTTTCCACCACACACAAACACCCAAATCACCTGGATTTTGGATTTATTCACTAAGTTAATTAACCTCTGGGTCCATCCAAAGCAAGGCCCGTATCGAGTATTGCTACCTAATCAACTTAGTCGCAGAAAACTAGATTATTTAAAATCCAATGCACTTTGAAAGTGCGCAAGCGCTGACTAGTTGGATGCCTGGATTTCCAAGTACATCCGCTAGATTTGAATGCATTTTCCTCATTTTTCATATCTAGATGCACTAAATGAGAAAGACTTAAAAAGGTGTTAGGACCAGATAATTGGTCCATCTGCCCTAGGATATAAGTGTTGGCTTCTACCCATTACTTAAACTGATAAAAGAAAATAAAAATCAAGGGATTTGGCCAGAGGTTCCTTGAAGCAAATCATTTCTTGGAATGCCAATTTTACAGGGATGAAACCCATATCTAGGTAATGAATGCTCAAGGTGTTATACTTATCCATAACACATTTAATGTATCTATCAATCAACCTAATGTCAGATATTGAAACAACTTATAGTTGAAACCTCTATATGAATTCATGTACTATATCTTCATACACAACCATAGAATCAATCTTGTTGACCTAAAAACAACACTATAAAATTTTATTGATTTATCATACATTGCACAATACCATCCATATCCATTTACCAAGAAAAATGGTCAATGGTATTCAACAAACAAATCTCTATGATATTCACAACATATCAGATAATGTAAATCACACATTGTAACATATAAACTAAATACATCAAACACTGATAAATAACCATGGAAATAAATATGTAGCTCATGAGAACATCAATAAACATAGGGGCACACAAGTCCCCCATATCCATGACAACACATATTTAAAGAATTCGTATAAACAAATAGGAATATTTCATTCTTCTATTAGCGATGTTGATGCAAAATCTATCATAATGCATACCATACATTATTCATCATTGATGGTGCAAACATGTATGCAAGTAAATACACTTATCTTATTACCTTGAATGACTAGCAACTAAAGGAGGGACTTCAACTCTCCTCCCAACCATAGGTAACCTACACTACAATATTTCTTGTATCTAACCACCCCGATCCAGACTTGGAGTCTAAGAAGTTAACTGCTAAAGGGAATTTCACGCCAATAACAAGTCAACCATACCAAAGAGGGAGTGCAATGTGCAAGTCGTTTATCAAATACCTCACATAGTATGCACCACGGTGACTCTTTTTCCTCTCTAAAATAGATCACAAGGATTCACCCTAGGCTTAGTGAAGTTATGTTCAGTCCAAGAGTATGATATCACTCTAAAGGTGGTTTATTAACTAGATTTTCAAGGAAAGCACTACAGGAATCTAAAGCATACTATCCAGGTGGTTTATCAACTACCTCCTGTAGTAACCACCATGGTGTCTCCACCTAATAAGTGGTTTATTAGCCTTCCAAAAAGCACCCCAGTATTTTATCAACCCATTTAAAAAGTTTTAAGTGGTTTATCAGCCCTAAGGCAGCACTTATAGGTTTATCAATTGAGAAAACAAGCACTAATGAGTCACTTCCTCCACCGAGTATTCATTGGCCTATCATGAAACCGATAAATAATAGTGGCCATACACTAGAAAATATAGGTATCATTGTCCCTTCTCTTTTCGTTGCTCTATAAACTCCCACATTCGCTACTCTCTTCATTCTCACACTCGCTTATGTTGTGTGTATTATTCCATGCCGCATCCTCTCAAATGCTCATTCTCTTTGTGCTCGTTCTCCTTCTTCCCATTCTCTTTCATGTTGAATTCACCAACATGTTTCAATATAATAGAGGCAGTGTGGGGTTCATCCTTCACTCAAGTGGCCCATACTAAACCTGCATGTTTATTGCACAAACCATTTAATTTATTTAGGGTATAGGTAGAATGAAATAAATGAAGTGGTTAGGTTTAATCACATCCCAAGAAACCTCTCCTCCACAATATTTGAATTCATGTCCACACCTCTAACTCAATCATAAATTTCATTTCCTCATAACTTACATGAATTAATATTCACAATGACACAACATACAACTGCGATATTTATATAGACACGACGCTTTACATTACTTTACATAGTAAAACAAAATGGGTAAGATACCCTCATTTGATCATCTGTTTCCCAAGTGGCTTCATATGGTCTAAAGTGTTTCCATTGGACCTTGACCTTCTCTATTACTCTATTTTGAATTATGATCTGCCTCCACTCCAAAATGCAATGTGGTTCTAGTTGTAATTCTCCCTCAGATTCCACTTGTATCATAGACCAATAAAAAATGTGATTAGCATCATGCACATAATTTTTAAGCAAAGAAATATGGAAAACATCGTGTGCTTTCACTGTGGGTGGAATGTCTAATCTATAAGCCATTGCCCCACATTCAAAACCTAAAATAGTTCACAAAACGTTGGTTCTAACTTGGCACAAGAACCTATTCTTAGTGAACACTTTCTTAGTCTAATGCATATATACACATGCTCTCCTACTTGGAACTCCTTGTGCACCCTCTATCGATCTGCATAACTCCTTTCCCAATCTTGGGTTGCCTTTAATTTTTTCTTGATATTAATTACTTCCTACTCCATTTCCTTTAGCATATAATGTCCAAGAACCATCATGTTCATTGGATCATTCTAGCTAATGGGTGTGTTATATTCGTTGTCATATAGAGCCTCAAAGGGACTAATATTCATTGATTATTAACACCCATTATTGTAAGAAAATTCTAGAAAGAGTAGAAACTCTTCCCACCTCTTGGGTTGATGCATGACATACATTATAACTATGTCTTATAACACCCTATTTACTCTTTCATTTTTTACATCTATTTTAGGATGATACTTTGTGTTAAATGCTAACTCTATCCAAAAACCAACAAAAAAATTCTTTCCAAAACTTTTAGTTGAACTTGGCATTCCGATCTGAAATGATCTTCTTAGGTATACGATGCAATCTAAAAACTTCCTTCCTGAAAATTTGACCAATGTCAATTGGTTTTTGGGTGGATTTAACAGTTGTAAAATGAGTTTATTTGCTCAACTTATACACTATTTCCATTATAGCATCATGTTGTCTAGATGTATTTGGAAATCCTTTGATGAAGCCCATAGAGATGGATTCCCACATCCACTCATGAATTATAATTGGTCATAATAATCCCCTTGGGTTTCTACACACCACTTTAACTTGCTGACATTTGAGGCACTAAGAAAAGATAATCAAAAACTTCATTTTTCATGCTTGGCCAATAATATGTTTTCTTCATTTATGATATCTTTTCTTGATAACCATGATGACCTAAATAATTTTTTTTATGAGAGTCATCCAAGATGAGCTTCTTCAAGTTGTCCATGCAAGGCACATACCATTTTTCCTTGAATTTCAACATACCATCATTTGTGAGTGAGTAGTTCTTACTCAATTCTTCTTATATCTCTATTGCAAGTGTTCCTTAACCTGATGATAATGCTTATCATGAAGTAATGTCTCTTTGATCTGTTCTTTGATATCAACTTCAGAGTTCTTATGGCTACCAAATGTGACACTTGTAGACTTCTACTAAGTGTGTCGACTACTTTATTCTCTTTTCCCTTGATGTACTTTATTTCAATGTCACACTCACTAATCAAGGCTAGTCACCTTGCTTATATTGCATTCAACTTGAGCCAGTCAAATAAATATCCTAGTGATCAATTATCTAGAATTAAAACAAATTTTCTCCCAAGCAAGTAATTCCTCCACATATTCAATGCATTCACTATTATTGAAAGCTCCAATTCATTAGTGACATAATACCTCTCATTCTCATTTAGTTTTCTTTATTCATATAAAATCACATGTACCTCTTGCATTAGGACTCCACTGAGCCCTTCCTTGAAATCATTTGTACAAGCCACTAAATATTCTTCCAGATCAACGACTCTAAATATAGGAATATATGTAGGTAGGTGTTTTAATTGTTAAATTGTGCACTCTGATGTCCAGTGGAATTTAACTATTTTTCTCTCAAGGCTATGATTGGATCCCCAATCTTTGAAAAATTATGAATGAACCTCCGATAATATCTTTCTAACCCCATAAAGGATCTAACTTCTACAACATTCCAAGGATTATGCCACTCCATGATGGCATTGGTCTTGTTAGGATCTACTATTACTCCTTCCTTTGAAACAATATGCCCAATTTATTAAACTTTTGCTTGGAAGAAATTATATTTACTAATTTTGGCATAGATATTGTCCTCTCTCAACAATTGCAATATTGCTTTCAAATGTTCTTCATGATCATGATCTTCCTTGGTTTTAGAGTAAACCAAGATGTCATATACAAACCAAAACAAACCTTTCCAAATATGGACTTAGGAAATTTTTCAACAGACACATAAATGTTGTTGGAGCATTTGGGAATCCAAACAACACCACCATAAATTCATAATGCCCATAAATGGCTCTAAAATTTGTCTTTCGAATGTCTTCATCTTTAATCTGAACTTGATGGTACCCAAACCTCAACTCTATATTTTAAAATATTGCAACTCCTCTTAGTTGTTCAAACAAGTCATCAACCTTGAAAAAATATATATGTTATTTATTGTGGCCTTATTTAACTGTCTATAGTCAATGCATAGCCACAACATGCCATCCTTTTTCTTCAAATATAATGTTGTGACTCCCCAAGGTGGCACGTTAGGCTTCATATATCCCCCTTCCAACATTTCCTTTAACTATAATTTCAACTCCACCAACTTTTATGTGATCATGTGAAACAAATCTTTTGACATTAATGATGATCCTAGCAATAATTTTATTCAGAAATAAATTTATCTTCTTGGTGGAAATCTTGGTATTTCCTCAGTAAATACATCATTGAACTATATTATTATCAAATTCTCTTCCATCCTATCCATTTCATCCTTTGATTCATTGGTCATTTGGATGCGTATACAACACATCCCTTTTTGTTGCAATTTTTCAATTTGTAGTGTTGATATATGTTGGACATCCATCAACTTTCTTATCATGTGCAATGTCACTCTTTCTACTTTGTTATTGATACATTCTAATGACTCACTGTAGCCACTCAATTTTATTTTTTTTACCCGCTATCCAATCCATTAGCGCATCATATGAGCCCAATGGAAATGGGTTCAAATTTGTGAATGTAGGCATGTTGTCTATCAGTGTGGGGCATGATTTCACCACATCTACAACTCACCTTTTACTCCCCATTGCTAACTGAACTAACCATGAATTTCCATGGTATTTATTCTACAATGCACACTTTTCTACAACCTTTGGACTAACATAAATGAAACTATAACCTAGGTATATCAAAATCAAAATAGGTTGGTTAACAAATGTACTTTTCATCTCGATCACTGAGGAAATGTGATTGGCTTGTTTGTTATCCAATGTAACATATATTTGTGGCATGTTTGGAGCCACATCTCCCATCGTTCCACTTCTTTCACATTAAACAACTTTGTTCCATTCTATTTTTTTTAGGACAATCTTTTTGCATGTGTTTTTCTCCATGTGTACAACATTGTGTGGGTCCTCTTCTAAAGCACTCAGTTTCCTCTCTTGTAGCCTTAGAGAATCGATCTATGCTAGCAATACTAGATTTATGTTGAAGATCACCTTCAACAAGAGTGGTGAACTTCACTTTATTTCCTCCTAGTTGATGTCTTGAATATTTATTCCCTTTTCCTTTAAATTTGGGGCAACCTCTTGTTTTCCAATCAGCTCGAAATTCAGTTTTATGATTGGATTGTTCATAACAGTACCTCATTTTCTAGATGGTGTCCTCCAAGATTTTTGGATCATCAAACTCAATAATGTATCTGAAGGCCTTTGGAAACCCACTAAGGTACCTATGAATATTTATTTTCTCATCCTTTATGTAGGGTACATACCTCAGTAGCCCCACGAATATGTTTGTGTACTCATCATTTTTCACTTTCCTCATTTTTTACTCATGAAACTCTTTAACCTTGTTGTCATACTACCTTTTGGATAGGTACTTATCCCATAAGTATCTCTCAAATATCCTCTAATATAGATATTTCTCTCTAATGTCATTGACATTCCTTAGGTCTTCCCACCATATATCATCTTTTGCTTTTAAGTTCAAAATGGTTATTCTTTCCTTCATATTCATAGAGTAGTCATGCACTATGTAACCATGCTTTGTTTTCTTGACCTCTCCATCAACTGTAGGAGGTTTTTTTTTCTTAAATTCTTCTAGAAATATTTTTTCTCATTCCTCATATGTTGGCAATGTCTCTTACTTGCAGCACTAGACAGTTGCTTATGACTACCTATTTTTCTCTCCAAAGCACTAAGTGGAGTTCCTCCTCTCATTGTATCTTCACTTATTTTCCCATTCCTTTTCTTAGATTCGCCACCATCTTCGCTATTAGCTTCAAATTCATGCTGCCAAAGTCCTGATGGACTCTGCTTCGACTTATATTTTCCTAGGTGGCTGGCACCTAGCTCATATTGCAAATTTTTTGAATATCTAATATGATCTAGAATATTAATACATTTAATTCTACATGCTTCTCCTGAGCTCTAAAAATATTTTCATTTTCATCCTTGAAACTTCTCAAATCAACCTTTAAACCTCTAGGAGTGTCCATCCAATCAGGGGAGTTTTCCTCTCTCCTTTTCGCATCTGACTCTTCTTCTTGACAATGTTGGGACCTATCAGTACTATATTTCACCATCAAACTACTCATCCCTTGATTCTCTATTGTCCCTTTGTGTCTTCTTATGTGTTGTTATACACACATAATTTTTATTCAAATAAAAACACAAATATACATTTACCCATAACCTTGGCATGGTTACAATAAGCATGTTGATGTCAAAGTAGCTGAAATGTCAAATCTTGGGTTAGTATGCCAGTTAGAAAACAAGATAATATATCAAAATGTGTCGTGCCAACCAAATTATCAGTCAGATTTTTTAAATTAGCATACATATACATATAAAAATCAATAATCAATTGCAATTTTCAAAAATTTAGCACATGTGTGTGTATAGCATTTAACTATCAAATTTAAATATTATTAATTGTAGTTCTTAACAAAGATTTTATGTTATCCCAAAAGGTCCAGTATTGAACCTTCGATCTAATATCATACTGTAATGCTCCCTCACTCCACCTTTGTGCTTTCTTAGGTTGTGGGATGTGTAATTATTTAATTAACTCAGTCTCCATGGTCTACCATGAAAATGGGGTTACAAAAAAAACCCTTCTCCAAAATTTACAAAAATAATTGTTGATATCACCATCTTGCTAAGCTTGTTAAGAGATTTCCAGCGATATAAACTTTATCTCTCTCTGACCCCTAGATTGGTAGATATGCTAAATTAAAACCTAACTAATTAAATATTTCCATGTCAATAAGGACCACCTTGTGGCATCCACAAGATCTGTCTAGGCCTCCATGGAAAATGGCACCTTGACCCAAACTATTGGGTCCAATAGGGACTGATCCCTTCGTTCTCTTTTACATTCCTATGTTAAATCTAGTCCGTAAGAGAAATATGGTGTGCATACAAGTGCACCTTTGACACACACCCAAATCTGTTGAATCCTAGATAGCTCTTCCACTAACATAGATATCCATCTTCACAGACATCCCGCATCACACCCTTTTGACCATGTGCAAACATCCGATTTTGAATTTACACACCAAATGAATTAACATCTAGATCTACCCAAAGCAATACCCTTTTTAGGTCCCTATAATACTAGTGTATCCCTTTTATTTTTATTTTTAGTGTATCCCCTATTGTTATTTTTTTCCCATCCATAGAATCCCACTATTGTTATTATTGTTATGTAGGCTTTGATTATATTGTGACCACTTAGACTCCTATATATACCAAGTAGGTCGTGTCATTTGTATCATCTAATAATTGTTCATTTATGTAATAATAACAAGGTTTCCCCCTCGAAGAGGATAATTTTTAATTCGTTGATCTATATTTTCTTCTATCTTATGAGTTGGTTGCATAACATTTGGTATCAAAGCTTTGGATTCTAGGGTTTCTCTTCTTCAAACAGGTCATCTTGGTATTTCTTCTATAACATTTTTTATACGAGGCTTGTGGAGCTAAAATTACAAAAACATGGAGCCAAAATCTTGATGAATGTCATGTACGAATTTCAAATCTTGGTTCGATATATTTTCGGAGATATGATCTGAGGAATTTATAGTTTTACAGGATCAAGAATTCAGTCTCAAACGGGTGATCTAGGGAAAATTGTCATAACTTTCTCTCTAAGCATAAGATTTGAATTTCATAAAATGTTTCTAAAATTAAACAAACTATAGTTTTTCATATATCATTTACAAATTTGAAGGTTAAAAAAATGACACGTGGCATTCAGTACAAGTTCGCTCTACTGAATCGGTCTATAATCAGGCCATTGTGGGAGATTGGGCATAATTATTTCTTGAAGACTCCAATTTTAGTCTGACTCTTAGGGTTGGGAATAAGAGTCATATTGAAATCACAGGACAAATTTTCATACCTTGAAGATCTAAAATTACAGAGCTACAATAGATTCAGTATCGAGCTCCTACAAAGCAAGAAAATGGTGTGTATTTGCTTTACATTTACATAAGTTTTTTTTGAAAAATAAGTTTGAAGTGATTCAAGGGGCATAGTGAAGCATAAATATAATTGTTTGATTCCAAAATTACTGAAAGTAAGAAAATGGAAACACCTAGTAAGAAACCATAAATCTCTACTATGACACATGAAGAAGAGGAAGAAATGCAACATGATATATCAAAATTATAAGATCAAGTGAAACAAACTTCACTCTTGCAAAGAGTAACAAAAAATGAAATGGAAGCTAAGATGGATGGTTTGAAGAATGGTTTAAAATTAGACATGGAAGGTTTTAAGGATGGATTAAAAGCAGACATGGAAGGTTTAAAGGATATTTTAAAAGCGGAAATGGAAGGTTTGAATGAAGGTTTGACAAATTTGCTACAAGAAATGTTTCCTAATGGAGAAAATGTATTAGATGAAGCTCATGATGAGAAAAAAAGGAATGCTAATTATGATTTCAAAGACTCTAAATTTGGTTTGAAGACCCACCATATTCCAAAGATCAATATGAGGAAGTTTGATGGCAAGGATCCAATAATAAGAATACTATAGATGGAGCAATATTGTGTTCTCCATAATGTGAAACACACACAAAAGGTATGCATTGCATATTTATATTTAGAACCCAATCATTTGTTATGATATTGATGGATTTTTTCTCATAAACCACTTATCACTTGGTTAATGTTTACGGAGGAAATGATAGAACATTATGAGGATACAAAGAGCAACACCTTCTTTAGCAAATTGATAAATATCAAACAAAAGGGCTTAATGGTGGAGCACATTGAGGACTTCCAAAAATTCAATATCAAGGTAAATGATATTCTAGAGGAGCATAGTATTTATGTCTTCATAGGGAATTTAAAGGATAACATCCAACATGATGTTCACCTGTGGGAACCTAATTCCTTGGAGAAGGCATTTAGGGTGGAAATAAAAATTATGGCAACAAGGAAGTCTAGCACACAACTATAAAGATGGAAGCTTTTTTTCTCCTAGCCTTCCATAACCTACAAGGTTGACACCACAACAATTGGAAGAAAAAATAGCAAAAAAGGCTTTGTTACAGTTGTGATAGCAAATACACTAAAGGTCATAAGTGTGCTGAGATGAAATTATTTTACATAGATTGTGAAGAGGAGGAAGAAAAGGAAAAAGAAACATCAAAAGAAGAGGATATACACCAGGAAAAAACCCCAAAGAAATAATAAATGAATCCTACCAAATCTTGTAATGCATTGGCAGGAATTACTACTCCTCAAACTCTCAATATAGAAGGATATATCAATAAGAAAAAGGTAATAGTGTTGAGTGATTCAGGTAGTACCCATAATTTACTCATTATAAGATAACCAAGGAATTGAATTGCTTCCTATATCCAGCACCAGAGTGTCAAGTGATGGTTGCAAATGGAGGAACTATATATTTCTATGAAAAGTGCCATAATATCAAACTATCCATGGGGTAATATGAATTGAATAGTCCAATGCTTTCCATTCTAATGGGTAGTGTTTATGTTATACTAGGATTCCAATGGTTACAATCTTTGGGAACGATAGCTAATTTTCAAGAACTTTTCTTGAAATTTTTTTGGGAAGGAAAGTAAGTTGAATGGGATGTCGCAAGGAAACTTAGAAGGATAAACAACTCTATTGGCATAAAAATATTCCAAAGAAAGAACAAAGAGGCGTAATTGCATAGTTATGCTCACTAGCGGTTCGAACATCGAAATCATCTATTTCTCCATATCTACAAAATTTCTTGGACAATCATTCCAAAGTATTTGAGACTCCCAAAGGCCTCCCACCTATTCATGATCATGATAATTCTATTCATTTGAATCCAGGAAGTGTTCCTCCAAACGTTAGACCTTACATATATCCCTATGCCCAAAAGAGTGAAACGAATGTACGGCTGCAGAAATGTTAGACGCCGGTATAATTCAACCTAGTCAAAGTTCTTTTTTTTCTCTAGTAGTATTGGTGCACAAGAAGGATGGATCATGGCATAAGTGTCTAGATTATGGGGAGCTCAAAAAGATCACTATTAAATATAAATTTCTTAGTCTTGTCATTCATGAATTGTTGGATGAATTACATCGATAAAGTTACTTCACCAAGATGGATCTTCATTCAGGATACCATCAAATTAGAATAAAGATTGAAGACATTATGTAAACAACATTCAGAACTCGCGAAGGTCATTATGAATTTTTGGTCATGCCTTTTGGACTTACTAATGCACCTTCCACATTTCAAGGTTCAATGAATTTCATTTTCAAACCATTCCTTAGAAAATTTTTATTAGTATTTTTTGATGATATACTAATATACAACAAGCCTTGGAAGGATTAAGTTCAACATGTTGAAAGGGTGCTCAAAATACTGGAGGAGAAATAATTATCTGAAAAAATATCCAAATGTTGCTTTGGAGTATAGGAGGTGGAATATTTGGGTCATATTGTGTCTCATGAGGGTGTTAAGGTATACCCTAACAAAATTAAAGCCATTAAGGAATGGAAAATCCCCACAACCCTAAAGTATCTTTGAGGATTTCTCATGTTGACAAGGTATTATCACAAGTTTGTTAATAATTATGGGAGAATAGCAACACCTCTAACAACATTACTGAAGAAAGATGAATTTTCGTGGACTCCAAAAGCAGCTAAGGCCTTTGAACATCTTAAAGAGACAATGTGCCAAGCATCAGCCTTAGCTACACCAGACTTCACAAAAAACATTATTGTGGAATGTGATGCCTCAGGTAATGGAATTGGTGTTGTTTTAATGCAAGAAGGAAGACCCATTTCTTTTGAAATTCATATAATCAAAGGAAAATATTTACATGCCTATTTATGAGAAGGATAAGTTGGGAATACTAAATGCACTAAAGAAATTGTGACCTTACCTAATGGGAAGACACTTCAAGGTAAAAATAGATCATGATAGTCTTAAATACTTTTTGGAACAAACATTATCTTCAAACGAGCAGAAAAAAGGTCATAAATATGTTGGGTTATGACTTTTAAATCATCTACAGAAAAGGGAAGAAAAATGTTGTTGCAAATGCACTCCCAAGAAAGGATGAGGATGTCGAATAATTTCTCTGTGCCATTTCTATTATCCAACTTGATTGGATAACTGAAGCAAGGGATGAATGGAAGAATGATGAAGAGGTGCAGACACTCATTCAAAAGTTGCAGCAAGATCCCAGTACGTCTGATACATTTAACTGGAAAAATGTTTCATTATGGTACAAATATTGCTTATATCTCTGTAAAAATTTGCAACTCAAACAAAATACTATTTTGGAATTTCACACCTCCCCCTTAGGAGGGCATTAAAAATTCCAATTCAGTGTTAGGAGGAGGTTGGCAATGGATTTTATCACATATTTACCCAAGTCTAAAGGAAAGAGTGTCATCATGGTGGTAGTTTATAAACATACCAAGTATGCACACTTTTTTTCATTATCTCATACTTTTAAAGCCAGTACAGTTGCTACTTCATTTATGGAAACAAATATAAAGTTACATGGAAACCCAAAGATTATTGTAAGTGACAGAGATCCCATTTTCACTCGAAATTTAAGGACATAAGTATTTTCTTGTATTGGTACTCAATTAGCTCATAGTTCATCTTATCATCCTCAATCTCATGGGAAAAATGAGATAGTGAAAAAATGTTTTGAAGGATATCTTCGTTGCTCTATATTTGATAAACAAGCACAACGGGTCAAGTGGTTACCTCTAATTGAATGGTGGTATAACACTTCCTTCCATACTGCAATGAAAATGACCCCATTTATGGCGCTTTATGGATATCATCCACTGTCCATCACATATTGCTTAAGAGAAAATTATAAGGTTCAAGTAGTGGAAGATCACATCTAGCATCAACAACAAGTTCTCCAACTCTTAAAGGATAACCTCAATCTAGCGCAAGATCGAATGAAACAACAGTGAGATTAGCATCCTAGTGAAAGAAGTTTTGATGTAGGTGACTGGGTATTTTTACAACTAGAACCATATAAAGAAATGTCCCTCAATCAAGCTAAGAAGGATAATAAATTATCACCGGAGTACTATGGTCCAAGGTGTTGAAAAACATTGGTACCATGGCATATAAATTGGAGTTTCCTCCATCTTCTTGTTGGGTTGTGTTATATTCTTTCCACGACTAGTATCAATAGTTAAACCAGGGGTTTAGAGGGGGGTGGAGCACCCCATTCATTGTACCGAGCACAGCCGGGGGGTCACAGGAGGTTGTGGCCGGAACAACACCCCGAGGAAAGTTTTTTTTGGACCCTCTATTAGGTGGGCGGACCTACCTATGGTTTTGCGCATGGATTTCGCACATGGTTTTGGGCGCGATGGTTTTTGGTCCATGGTATTTTGTAGATCCGGTCAAGGGAACTATGATTATGTTCTAATCCAAAGTTAATGGATTGGGGTTTATGGATGCTTCGACATGTATATATATATGTATTGTAACATTGAAAGGAAAATAATGAAAAATCAATCTGATAGTCCCGGTTTTGGGATCTAGGGGAAAATCATTGTGTATGTTTGTTTTATGTGTTATGCTCTCGCCGTTGTTTATTTTCTATTTTTAGAATTCATATGCAAGTTATTTCTGTATGGGTTTAAAACCTACATTTCGCAAGTAAACCCAATGATCCAGGTGGCTCTAGAAAGGATCAAAAATCAAAGTCTTTGGATTTTGTTGAAAATAAGACCAAAGCATAGAGCTCATCTTCCTTATTCCGATGACATGGATGGCATTTAAATCTTAGTGTGTATGAGAAATTTATTGCCAATGTCAAAATTCAACCAAAGGGTGCCACATGGCACTCCCGTAGGTTGCCACATGGCAACCAAATCATCAGACTAGGTGGACAACATTACATGATGTGGAAATATCATAAGTCAACACATGGCAAGTAAGTGATAGAAGTGGCAGATGTGGACCAATGAGGACCTATCACATGGTGCCACATGGTGCCTCAATTTAGGCCCAAGTGGCCTTGGCATGGTGAAACCTCCGTTTTTGTCTTATTCTCATGGTTTTGGGAGTCGTTACAATATGGAAATACAATTTCCATATATTATATGTTTTGAAAACTATATTAAAGCTAAAATTGGGCTTTAAAACCATATTAAAGCAAAAATAGGAATCCATGGGCTTTGAACCCAAGACCTCCCTAACAACAAGTAAATTAATATGACTATGCCAACCATTGTGCCAACCACACACTTTGTCTTATTCACCCTCTCACTTTGTTATAAAATGCCATTCAAATGGTTCAAAGGGGACCATGGAGAACCATAGAGAATACATGAGAGATGAGGGCATAGGCAGGGCAATGAAGACATGAATCTCAAGAATATTTTAGGAACGTTGCTAGAGCATATGTTAGGGAAAATTTCAAAGAATATTCTTTATGAGGAATATTTGAGGAATATTTAAGATTCCCTGAGGTTGAATTTCGAAGGTGTCAGAATCATGTCGACATTATACTCATTTTTCTCAGCTTTTCGCAAGCAATGTGAGGGTGTGATTAGTTCCTTCATCTGAGCAGATGAATTTCAGTCAACCTACCTAAATAAAATCTTTGAGGAATCTTTGATATTCCCAAGGATACCATATTTCGCCGAGTCAGAAGGGGCTTGAATTTACATGGTTTTTCACCAGGAATTCAACCATGCATTTTGTTTCTTCAGCAAAGGTGTGCATTTTCAGAACATCCATGGAAGTAGAGGTATAAGATGCATTGATGTCATGTTTTCCTTTGATTTTTGTTGAGATAACAATTTGATGTCGAGATCTTTTTTTTCCACTTTGTTGGAGGATCCTTGTATGTCATTTCATGTGAGAGTTTGGTATTTTGTCATTTTGAAGGAAATCTTTTGTGAGTGAAATTTATTATAGAAGAGAGTCTCATGGAGATGCATGCTACTCTAGTTAAGGGATTTATTCATATTTCAATATTTAATGAAGTGGTCTCCCAACTCTTGACACGAGGCCCGAAGATGTAATCCACACTAGACAAACTTCATTTTCAAGTTGTGTGTGTTCTTTGATTTGACGTTTGTCGTTATGTTTCTTCTTATTTAAAGTATGCACATGTTTTTTTTTACACTCTTTCACATGCAATTCTACTAACATCAAAAAATTAAAAGATATTGGTTAATTCTAGTAGCAAAGAGAATCTAGATCAAGTTTTGTATCTGAGCAGTCTTCTTGCTAATGTGAATTATGAGTGCGAATGATAACCAGAGACTGAATGTGCGACAAGAAGGAAAATGGAGAAGAACAAATATCTTTACAAGGCATTCTATAGGATGTAAAAAATGGTATATATATTGTATACAGATTATGAGGAGAAAATGGCAATATAGGAACAAGAGAAAGGGAGAGCAGAGGATGATGGTCCATCTCCATCTTCGAGTGAATATACTTCTTCTTCAACTTCTTCTCATCATTCAAATGAAGAGAAGAACGAGAGCCTTCAAGCATAGAATGTTTAATTGAGGAGACTTCTACAAGAAGCAGAAGAGCAGAAGAAGAGATTGTAGCTTCAATTACGACCCACGGAAGAGGCATTGGAAATGATGAAGTGTAACAAAGGCTTAGTGAAGCCATCATCATCTGCTTTGTAATCAACAACTGAGGTAAACAAAATTAATAGTTCTTCAGTTTCATTTTCATGTGATGTTATTTCTATTGGAATCCTTGAGGTACCCATTTCAGGATTTCGGTACACTGGAGGAGAATTCCCAAAGGAAGAAGAAGCAAGGGGTTCCTTAGGAAAAGAATCTAAATCATTGCCCAAATCATCAAGGAAAGAGAATGATGGGAACACATCACAATATTCCCATGACAATGCACATTACAGAGAAAGAGTTAAGGAAAGCTCTCATCACTAGGCATGTACAAGAGACAACCAAGTGAGGTATAAAAAGTGTTAGTATGCTAATGTTCCTTTTAATTACAGCGAGATTACTAATGATGAGAAAATTTTATTGTATAAAAAAACATGTATTTTTTGTGGCTTGTATAACCATGTAGTATCAAAGTGTCAGAAAATAATGTTAGCAAGAATGAGGAAAATACATGAAATACCTTCTCCACATTAGGGAAGGAAGAAGGTGTTAGTGTCGGTATCTTCATCCCTCCGTCAGTGATCAAATTCTCTTGTTGCATTGCATGTTAGGCATCTCATCCAATTAGTTGCATTCCATTAGGATCATGGATCATCTAACAGTAGTGGATTATTATACATTTTCCCTCATGTTATATACCTGCTGGCCCATTTTCATTCATCTAGATTATATGCAGTCAATTTTTGTCTTTAAATCTGAAAAAGTCATTTTTAGGGTTTTAGGTCTCATTAGGTCTAGGGTTTCGCCAATAAGGTCTTCAAAATCCTCAATAACGGTCAGCAGGCGTGTGAGGAGGCCAAATAAAGTTTCAACAACAATAATTTCCATAATCACATGCTCAGTGATTTATTTTTCCTCAAAACCCTGTTTTGAGGAAAAACAGAGTTTTTATGTTTTTATGTACAAATTTGATGTAATTTCATTTTTTCCATATGTAATAAATTCAAAGGAAACCTTGGTCACCTTGATAAGCTTCTGCAACTCCACCACCTACAAAGCAAACAAAAATACAAAGCATTCAGTTCATCAAAGGAAAAAATAAAGCAAACTACCCAAAAACAGAGTTTTAAAAGCAAGTCAAATGCAAACATTACAAAGTGGGTTTTTATAAGTGGAAAATTAAAATCTTTTCTATATAAACCATTTTTCATGTTTAAAGAATTCATTTGTATCCAAGGGAGAAAGATTGAGCAATAGAAAGGTCAAAAATCGCAAAGGAGGCGAAAATCGTAGCAACTTGGGCATTTTCAGTGGTGTGGCGCATTGGGTTAGGAGCGCGGCACATTGAAAGGGTGTGGCGCATTGGGCTGTACTCGGCAGTGTTAATTTTACATGGGTGCGACGCATTGAGAGGGCGTAGCGCACTAGGTTTGCGGCATGGCACACAGGGCTACAAGCCCGATTTCATTCACAACCTCATCCAAAACTTCAAATTTGCTAAATCCTCACTGGTTCAAGTAAGTTAACATTTCTCCCATGGCCAATGAATGAGTTATCTTGGTGCTTATGGTGATTTAATGGGAAAAAATCAAAACCCTACCTCCTTGCATTTTTTTTCAAAAACAATTGCATAGCATTTACAAATTGTATTTCTTACCGCTAATTCCACTCCTAGCCATTTCTCACTCCCTCACTCCGTTATTCCCCTATTCATTTTCTCCCTCTCTTCACATTCTCATCTACCCACTCCCTAAACCCCATATCCCTAAATTATTAATCCCAAATCCCTAAATCCCATTACCCCAAACCCTAGTTAAATATTCCTAAACCCTAATTGTTGTCCCAAAATCCTAAATATTATTCCCTAAACCCTTCTATTCCCCAAAACCCTGACAGTAATATTCCCAAAACCCCTCATACACATTCCTTCCACAGTCCCTCATACATTCTTATCTTTGGCAACAAAAACCTAAAGACACCATAAAATCTCATCATACTCATCTAAGAAAACTCAAACATTGGAAAACATGGAGTCATATTCTTCCTATGACAGAGATGAGGAGACACTCAGTGATTCTTCTAGATAAATGCATGCACTAAGGAGACCTCACAAGGGTGGTAAACATATATGAGAGGAGCCTACATCACTTGCTGAGCTGTTGGCCTGTCCTCTTGTTGTCACATGCTTTCAACACCAATCTTGTTATCAATTATGTGAGATAGTAGAGAGAATCAAGTACCACCATGAACTGGCCAGGATGTTTGTGCTCCATCTTCACAATCGCCAAGTCACTTTAGCAGGTGTGACGTTCACCTTGACACCGGAGACTATTTCTCAAGCAACTAGCATTCCAAATGTCGGTGAGCAGAAGAACAAAAGGAAGCTGATTGACAGAGAGCATTATGAGCCTTACATCAAGGCTGGTTATCAGAGACATGTTAGTAGAGTTTTTCCCTTCAGGTATCTGAAGGACACATATGCTCCCTTGATGAAACTCATAATTAAATATTTCAGCTGTGAGGGTCGATTTTCTCGCCTGTATACCTATCACATCAAATTGTTGATGCACTTCACTACGGTGAGAATGATGGATCTCCCCTATTTTATTTTCCAGAACATTGAGAAGATGACCACCTAGTGCACAGGAAGCCTCCTCAGCAGCAGTATAACAACATATATCATTTTACACTAATCAAAGTTGTGGTCTTGCATCAGCTTGGTTTACAAAACATCTCATGGGAGGATTTCATTTCACATGAGGTCTTTACAGGTCCTCAAGTACCCCTAGCAGTTTTTCATGAGACAGAAGGGCCTTCACATCAGCAAGAGATTCATGAGACACAAACCACTAGTGTGCCAGTGTTTGTCACCTACCAAAAGGGAACTAGAAGGTTGTTTGCAGTAGCAAAACGAGTACTATCTCCACCAGAGGTGGGAGGGGTCTCATTTCCTCCATCAGCAGAGTAGGTACAGGACAAGGGCATGCGGCCATTATATGATGAGGGGCCTTTAGGAGGACAAGAGATAGATTTCATTCTTATTCAGGATGATGACACCAATTTGGGCTCACAAAGCTCAAAGCTTAGAGAGATCATTCGGGAGCAACAAGAGGACATTCATGATTTGTCTCTCAACCTAGAAAGAGCCAAGTGGATAATCAAATATATAGAGCAAAGAAACAAACAGCTATAGGATCAGCAAACCATTATGGAGCTACAAAACATACAAGAAAACTGGCAAGCTTCCAAGAGGAGGAAAGTCACGCTGACACCACTTGAACAAGAAATTGATGTTGATCGTGAATCTTGGCTTGAGAGAGAAAATATCCACTTGGAAAAGATGCTAGAAAAGTCAAACAGAGAGAAAACGATGTTGAGGCACATGGCCTACCATTACTTGGCGAGAAATAAGGTGTGCAAAGCTAGAATCAGGATTTTGAAGGCCAAGTTGAAGAAAGCATCAAGGAAGCGAAAAGAGCAAGATAGACTCCAGATCTTGGTTGAGGCTTCCTTGGCCCAACACAACATTTAATGAAGGACACTCTGCCCAAATTTCAAGAAATTTGAGACACTTTTTGCAATTTTGAAAATTTTGGCCTAGAAAATAGGTTTTTCTGCCTGATGCGCCACGCCACTTGGCGCGCGCTTTTGATAGGGACCTCCTTTTGAAGAAAACTAAGCATTTTTGGATTTTTCATGGGAAAATATGAATTCCCACAAATGGCCAAGAAATTTTGACAAGTTTTGAGCTTCCAAAAAGGTCAAAAACACCTAAAAAATGACCTTTCTGCCCCTTTTTGGACACACAAGAAGCAATGTTGGGAGAACTCAGTTTTGGAGTGGAAAATGGAGGCCAAATTCAGAAATTCTACTTTTTTTGTAAATTAGATAGGCATATCTTTCCAACAAGCCCACTTGGAGAAAATGTGGTGCATGAGAAGTCCTCTAAAATCAACTACAAAAAGGCACTACGCATAGGGAAATCGGCTTGGCGCATAGGTGGAAATTTGCTCATTTTGCCAAAAAACTCTATTTTTCGCCTAGTTTCTTCACAGTTTGACTTTTCTCTTTCTAATAGTCAAAATAATGATGTAATTTAATGTGACTTGATGGATTTTGATGTAATTATGCTAAATTTTCACTCATAGAGGTAGATTCATCCATGAAAAGGTAGTTTACAACTGAATGAATCAGTTCCCTAGCTTTTAGAGGCAAGCTGTTCCACTACCTACTTTTTAGTTCTCAGTTTAGACTTTGTTGGAACAGCTCCTAAACTTATGAGCTCAACCCCTAAAGGCTAGGATTAGTTTTTGGTTGCCTATATCTTGTAATTTTTCAGTCATTAGCAAAGGTTGGATTTTGGGAAAGCTTGGAACTTCATTGTATATTCATTTCAGTAGTTTGGCAAAGGAATAGACCAGGGTTTGCAGCACTTTATGGGATTCTTGTGGCATCTTGATTTGGTATTGTGTTTCCTTCTGTAATTTTAAGTTTACATGTGTTTATTGTATGCCATCATCTCTCTTTGCTTCATCTTATCTAAATCAAACAAGGATAAAGGTAGAATTCATTGCTTTGCAGTGCTCTACCTAGGGTTTGTTTAGTTATTTATGTTTGCAGTTGTTTGAAGAGGATCCCTGAGACTTTCTTTCCCTATTCAGCTCCTCACCAGTCTAAAATCTCTCTATCTCACTCAATTTGAAGTACCAAACCATTTTCCTACCTCGCCCCATAGAGATCTCTGCAAAACTGAGCCTCATTTCCCAGACCCAAATCTACTTTTCACATTTGAGCCAACAAAACATCATTAAATTCAATCAAACTTTTCTTAACACATACCTAGCCTAAGATCAGTATTCACATCACTGATCTCAAGCCTCATTGATCATATTTTGTTGATATTGATAAGGAGAGAGCCCTCTCCTGACCTGGTATGGCTAGCTACCAGGTTAAGCGTGGTTTGATGTTACCCTAGATCCTACCTTTCTCAGCCTAAGGTAGATTTATACCCTAACATAGTGGTGACTCCACCGGAGAAGAGATTGTTTGTTTGTTAGTGTTCTTCATTTTATAAACAGAGAGAGCCTGAAGTTATGTCAGGTAGCCTTCGAACTGCACATTGCTTTGCAAGTGCATAAGTAGATAAAAGCAGGGAAAATTTTAAGAACCCCCCTAAATTTACATGTATAATAAATGGGCGAATTTCCATGGTATATAGGAAAAATGGAAGGCGATTTTATCAATAATATGATATGTATATATAATTTTTTGGCGAATCTCTCACCAGGCATGGCGAATATTTTACTCAATTATAAAATCTTGTGTTTATTGAATACACAAATGAAATCATTGCATTTCTTTAAAATATCTTTTGAAATCAAAATTACCGAAATTACATATCGATAATCTAGTGGGTGTAAGATAAAATTCACCCGTGCCATTCACAGAAAGCATGAGAAAAAACCTAATACTATATATAAAACCAAGAAAAATTAAAATTCATCACTTCTAGGGACCTCATAACCACCCTACCAATACACAAGTATGTTCCTATTTGGAATTAGAAAAATTACCCAAATTACAATCTGTTTACTCCACTTCTAGGGACCTCGTAACCACCCTGCCAATACACAAGTATGTTCTCGTTTGCAATTAGAAAAATTACCCAAATTACAATCTGTTTACTCCAGCATATGTTGGGAAGTTATAGAAGGATGACTAGTGCAATCAATCCATTCCTTTTAGCCCCGGATTTGGTTCAGTTTAAAACAGAAGTATACAAATATACTTGCCCAATGTCTATGCTTTAACCATTCACCTTAAGATGTTTTTACAATATAATTTCCTAAGTATATTTAATATGTTCATTATCATAAAAACCAACCTATATCCATCTTAACTCCACATCTACCACTCTTAGGGGGATGAAATCTATTTATCCCTCTGAGCACTTGGTAGACCCAGAATTAAGATGGATCTAAGATAGAATTTCCCCTTTAAATAGTCTATGCTCACATGAATATCATGGGTCAATACCATGGGTTATCATAAACCTCGAGCTTAAAAATTACTATTAGTAATTTATAAAAATTAATAAAATTAATAGTTGATTTTTATTTTATTTTTATTTTAACCAAGCAAAAATGTTTAACATACATTAAATTACAACATCCATTTTTACTCTTGATCGGATCAAATATTTTTTCACTCTATGCTAGTTTGCATACCACGATATTTGATACCTGGGTTAGTAGATCCAGAGTAAAGATGGATCTATTCTGGTTTAATTCCCCCATTTAAATAGGCTACATTCCAAGTGAATACCATGGGTCAATACCATGTGCCATTTTGGTGAATACCATGGGTCAATACCATGTGCCATTTTTATTTTTACTAATACTAAAAAATAAAAAAATGTTTTATTTGTTTACCATACCTCTCGTTTATTTATATTTTTATTAAATTACCATACCATTCATAAATACAAGGTGACTTATGGAGTAAATATAAAAAAAAATGTTTTATTTGTTTACCATACCTCTCACTTATTAATATTTTTATTAATTTACCATACCTCTTTTACAAATATGGTATTTGGCCCATAGGATTCACTTAAATAAAACCTTTTTCTTGAGCCTTCATAAATAGAATGAGGGTTATGGACTAAATATAAAAAGAGGTTTTATTTATTTACCATACATCTAGTTTATTTATATTTTTATTTATTTACCATACCTTTTGAGTAAGTATAAAAGACATTTTATTTATTTACCATACCTCCACTTTACTTATATTTTTATTGTTTACACCCTTGCATGTATATAAGGTGACTTATGGAGTAAATATAAAAAATGCTTTATTTATTTACCATACCTCTCATTTATTTATATTTTTATTAATTTACCATACCTCTTTTATAAATATGGTATTTGGGCCTTTGGCCCATAGATTCACTTAAATAAAACCTATTCTTGAAAATGGGCGAATGGAAGGTTGTAACTCCTAATTTCAAGGGCTAAATTTACCTTTTTTACCCTCTCCCTTAAAATAAGGTGGGCTATTTGAGGTGATTTGTAAAAATGTACTATGATACAAAATATTCGCCCACTAAAAATTTAAAACCCCTTAATTTCGCCAAAGGGCGAACATTCGCCCCTAAAATCACCCCTAGGCATCTCATTTATTGGCCCATCCTTTGACAACTATCACATCCCTTCACAAACTTCTTGGCATCCTGAAATATTGTCAGCCAGTAATAACCTGTTGAAAGGACTTTGTATCATGTTCATTTGTCTGGAAAGTGTCCTCCACAGGGTTCCTCATGACAGGCTTTAAGGATATCAAAGACCTCATCTTCTCTAACACAACGGCTGATCTGGAAATCTGGTCCAGTGTGGTAGAGGTTCCCATCTATCCAGGTATATGTAGCACTTTGTTGTATGATTTTCCTTTTCTCCTTGGAGGAAAAATACTATGGAAACTTCCCTGCAGCAAGATAATTTGATATATCTGCTTACCAAGGTGAGTAAGTATAAATAGAAAAAATATATTCATCAAGGAAATAATCTTCAGTGGGAGTGCAACTGTCATCAACAGTTAGCCTAGAAAGGAAGTCAACTACTACATTGTCTTTTCTAGGCTTATCTACAATAGTGATATAAAATTCTTGTAACAACAATAAGTAGCGTGTAATCCTACCATTTGTAATTGGCTTATTCATTAAAAAATTGTGTACAAATACCTGATACCTAGTGATGTAATGTCAGAATTTATTGATGGCATGCATGACTGCTAAGAACTCCTTCTCGGTCATCGTGTAGTTGAGCTCAGCTAGGGTTAGATTGTTTCTTATGTAGTAAATAGCATAAGGTTTCTTATCCTCTAATTGGCCCAAAACAACACCTATAGCAATATCTGATGCACCCATAGCTATGTGAAACAACAATTCCCAATTAGGTCCTCGTAAGACCAGAGCTGGTGATACACAACATTTCAATTTTGAGATGGCAGGCTCACACTTCCCTGTCCACAAGAAATCAACATCCTTCATGAGCAAGGAAAATAATGGTGATCCAATTTTTGAAATTTATAATGGTGATCCAATTTTTGAAATTTTTTCTATAAATCTCCTGTAATACCTTGCATGCCCCAAGAAAATACGTACCATTTTTCGGGTTTTGGGGGTTGGAATTTTTAGAATTACCTCTATTTTTACAGGGTCTACCTTGATTCCGTCAGCAGGAATGTAGTGTCTAAGCACGATCCCTTCAGTCATCATCATGTGACATTTCTCAGTGCTCAAGGCAACATTAGTCTATACACACTGTTCTAATACTTTTTCCATATTGACTAATGTTCTTCCAAAAGCATCTCCATAAGGTGTGAAATCTTCTATGAAGATTTCCAAGCATTCATTCAATAAGTCAGAGAAAATTCCCAGTATTTCGCTTTGAAAGGTTGTTGGCACATTACAAAGCCCAAAAGGAAGTACTTTGTATGCGTAGGTTCCCCAAGTACCAGTAAAGGTCGTTTTGTCCTGGTCTTTCGGGGCGATCTGTATCTGATTGTAGCCACTAAATCCGTCTAAAAATGAAAAGAATTTCTTTTCGAAGAGGGTATCGAGGACCTAATCTATAAATGGTAAGGGAAAATGGTCCTTCTGAGTGGCCTTATTGAGTTCTCTATAATCAACATAGACTCTCCATTTTCCATTCTTTTTACAAACAATGATAAGCGGTGACACCCACTGACTGTCAGATATTGGATAAATCAAATTAGCACTCATGCTTTTTTGTAGTTCTTCTTTCACCACCTCCTTTAGTGCAAGGTGCATGTGACAATGTGGCTGTCTAATTAGTTTGCAGCCATCCTTCAAATAAATAAAGTGAGTGCATAGGTTAGGGTGGGTCCCTTTCATATCTGTATAATCCCATGCAAAAGCCTTTTTATAATTTTGTAACAAATGTAACAGCCATTGGTTTTGTTCAGCAGTTAGGTCGGGATTAACATTCAAAAATTTTCCAAATATGGTCTCAATTAGACTACTAGCAATATTCAGAGCGATCCTCATTTGTTCAAAATCTATATCTTCCACCTCTTCTTCCTCATTTTCATTTTTAACAGACGAAATAGAAAGTGAATTACTAATAAAACCATTAATGACATCATCTTCTGTCTCATTTTTGAAATATTAGGCTTTCCCCATAGTGAGGAGTGGTAGGGAAAAATCTGACTCAAGATCAAACTCATCCCACCAAGGGTTGTACACATCCATATTTGGTTTTGGGGATAAAGATTAAGGTATTATTTTTCCTGACCATCCGAGATCACCATGGATCCCGTCATGTGGCCTATAAATGCATCTATAATGGCTAGCCAAGGTCTCCCTAAGATCAAAGGATGCCCCCCCCCCCCCCATATTGGATTTGGGTTGTAAGATAGGAAAATCAGTTGGATATCTCCAGGAATCTATCATAATCACTATATCCTCTAGCATCCTCTCAAGTTTAACACAGGACCTATCTGCTAATTCAAGCACAGTAGGAGTATGTCTAAGTCCCTGTAACCCGAATACGATAAAGAGATCCTTCGTCATTACATTAATGGCAGCCCCAAGATTGATCAATGTGTTGGCTATGGGTTCATCATTAATGTAGACAGTGACCGTAAGATTTCCTGGATCGTTGTACTTAGAAAGGAGAGGCTGAGCATACATTAATTCAAATAACTTTCCCATCACATGTATGGTGGCAGGGTCTTTAGGCTTCCTCCCAGGCTTCATGATGCACAAATATCTCAGTCAATTGGCATAGATGTGCACTTCTTTAAGGGCTTGCAATAGAGGAATTCATACATACAAATTTTTCAACTCCCTAAGAAAATCAGATTCAACTTGTGAAGTCATCCTAGGTTTGATCAATCTCTGAGCATATGGGGGGTCCTACACTAAAACAATCGAATTTGTTGTTACATGTGTATCAGCCTTCCCCGAATTGGTTTTTACACCTGTAACAATTCTTCGTGGGTCGGTTGTTATAGATGTAACAACTTCCTCTATATCAGATGTTGTAGGCATAGTAGTCGCCTCAAAGCCTCCGACATCTCCTCTGCATGGTTCACATTCCTCCTCTGTAATGATAGGGGAGTGACTAGAGTTAATTACCATGCTCGATCGCAATTGTATTTCATTAAGCCCCACAAGGGTAATAAGGTAGGTCTGGAAGGTCATCGGAGCCTCTATGCTCTGAGCTACTTTATTTTTTGGGTTTGGGTTAGATTGCACGGGTAGTTGGGGTCGCACAAGTGGTGGAGTAGGAAATTGGAAAGGAGGTAATTGCAGTTATTGTTGCACGGGAGGTCCAGGTAGAGCTGAATTCTGGGCATTTCCTCTCCAGTTCTAGTTCCAATGGTATGGTTGGGATTGAGCTTATATGGAACAGGAGGAGATGGAGACCATCGGTTCCAGGGTAAAGGAAATTGTGATGAAGGAGAGGAAGAATATTGCCATGGGTAATGCTAGTTATTATATGCATTGCCCCATGTATTGAAAGAGGAAAAGTCTTGAGACATACCTGGAGGTCATGGTTGTCATGGCCTCCTCAGTGCGATGAAGTAAGAAGACTACACCTCTTCGCTTAACTCTCTGAGTACTTCCTTTAGTCTAGGAAGCTCCAGACATTGCTCTGTCAAATGCTCCAGCTCGCAGGTATTACACAGGATGATGCTGTTGAATTCGCATTCCCTGAAAGGATGTTTCTTCCAACAAGTCGAACAGAACACAGCCAAGGATGTGTCAGCTTCTACTTGTGTCTTCTTGATCTTTGTTGTTGTTATCTAGGCCGAGAGAGTACTAAGGATATCGGTCTTGAAATTTTCAAACAAATTCTCGATCTTTGCTCTAGTTACTCCTCCACCTGTAGATTTTTGTATGCAAACGGAGGCATCCCGAGTTGTACTCTTTCCTTTGGATGATCCTCGAGAGCATCTTAGGCAAAGCTTTACAATTTCAGTGAATGGCTCTTTTGATATATCCCCTTTTCCCAATAGATTCAAGGTGTCAAGGTAGTCATCCCTCATTCCTTTGATGAATATAGTCTTCAAGATTTCATGGTCCAAATCATTGTGTTTAGAGCTCTCCAGATTATAGTGGAACCATTCAACATAATCTTCCAGGCTTTCATCCTCCTTTTGTGTCATTATAAATATCTCTTCCCTTAACTTCTCGATCCTGCAATAGTCCTGGTACATTGACAAGAACATCTCCTTCATATCATTCCACATTTAAATAGAAGCGGAGCCCAATCCCATGAACCATATCAAGACTGCCCCTTTTAAGGTAGTGGGAAATAGCTTTAACTTCTAAGCGTATGTTATATAATCACAAATTCTACATAAGATGTCAAACTCAAATAGAAATGTGTTTGGATCTTCCACAGTCATCCCCTAAAAGGATAGTAAGGATGATAGAGGAATATTTTTCATAGGAGCTTCACCTCTGATATTCCCAATTGGGAACTCAAAGGTGGTTATAGTGGTGTCTGTTTTAACATTGTTATCATTGTTGTCCCCCATGACTAATTCTTCTAACCCTTGTTGTAGCAGATGTCCTTCAAGTTGTGTTTGTGATGGCCCTGTAGATGTCATTAGTTCCTCAGATACCCCTGGGGCTGGTTGTTTCATCGCACTACCTGTACCTAGATATTGATAAACCAATAGGTAATTTTGTGTCTCAGGTGTCTAATGTTCCCCTTCAGTTTCCCCTTGCACCTCAATCCTCAAATTCTGGCTACTAGCTTCCCCTTCTTGCTCGTGAATCGAATCCTTGGTCTTGGGGGTATGAGTGCTAGCTTTACAATGATACAGTCCTGAGATGGAGGAATTAGAGGTTTCTTCTTTCTCTATGGGAGTAACAACTTTATACGGCCCTATTTTCCTTGTATTCCGTTGAGAGTTGGATTCTTCTTTTCCACCTTGGATATTAGTTCCTGGATAAATGTCTTCCTTCCTAAATATTCACCCTTCCTTTCCTTTTTATGACTTGTCGTTCCTGTGACTTATTAGAGTGGGTGTGATTTCAATGTCTCTATAATTCCTACAAGTGCACACATTGACCCTTTGTGTATTAAATCACACTCTAAGTGTCTCAGTCTTGGACAATGGTGAGCCCGCCCAGGTATGTTAGAGCGATGCGCAGGTTCTTACCTCTCATATTACAGCCCAGCGACTAAAGAGCTAAAGACACACTAACAAAACATCAAAATGTCCTAAGTGTCTTAGTAATCACAATGATGAGCCTGCCCAGGTATGTTAGAGCAATGCGTAGGTTCTTACCTCTTGTCTTACCACCCAAAAACTATGGACTAGGGACACTCTATATCAAACAAACAACTTGGCTTACTATATCATCAACTGCCATTCCCGACAACGGAGCCAAAATGTAATGTTGTTTTAATCAATCTTAATTGACTAAGACTACAACATTAATTGTCAACCCAAGGTAGGTCTTGTTGTTTCAATGGAGTTTGTACTATCTGTGCTAATACACTCCAGTGAAGAGTAAGAAAATGCATAAAACTATAAAAGATGTCATTGATCTAAATTATTGAATCAAACCATGCGTGTAGACATAAAAACACTCTACATAATTAAATCACAACTTGCAGTTATCAAAGTAAAGGCACACCACACAGGAACTAATATCTACTCCAACTAGTTACTACTATTCCATTGATTAACCCAGTGTAACAACATAATATAAATGGAGACAACAGTGAATGTAATCCATGATTTGTATAGAAACAATGAGAAACCATCAATCAATTAACTAAACTAGCATATACACTACCTATATCACTACAATCCCTGCCAAACAGGAGGGCCCTTCCTCCTCAACAGGGCACATGAAGAACCAAAAAGTGATTAACTAATTAGTTGAAGAATAGTAACAACATCACCCTGCTGATAGATATTAAAAATAAACTCAGAATTAGAGAAGCATAGTAACAGTGCTCTTCTATATGTCGTGTCCTTATACATGAAAAATCAACTATTTTATAGTTATTACAACCTAAAATTAGAAATAGATCAGTCATGAGAATCTGACGATTCTCATGCTAATCAAAAATAAAAGTAGTCACAACCTATTGCTAAATACAAATATATATCACTTATGATTGCAACTGCCTGAGTCTTGTTGCTTCAAAAATAAACAATCCTTACTGCAGAAAAGCTGTTATGTGGAATAGTACCCACATTTTCTAGCTTCGGCACAACAGCATCAAGTGAATGGCGATTTGGGGGGACGCAACATAGTTGGTGACAACACTATTGGTGTGACAACGGATCAATGCGGTGGTGTAACAACATGCAATGTGTAACAACATCTAACGTGTAACAGCAACCTGTAACAACATTTAAGGTGTAACAGCGAACTATTCTACCCTTTCCGACAGTTAATCCTTGCTACCTGTCTGCTTCACAGCTTTTTTCTCACGAGCCATCACCAGAAAAGAAAAACTTCCCAAAATACTTCTTCAATACTCTCTCAGTTAGCCACAAAAAGGAATAAAGCCTCGTATTATTCGATAAAATACAACAAAGTCACATGACAGTAAAATAGGTTAAAAAGGTAAGAAAACAGGGAATTTGGTCATATAAAGTCATAGGCCTAGAGGATAGAAAGGTCAAAGTTGGGGAAAGAATGTGCAGAAAATAGGTCGAAAACCATACCCAACAGATTTGCAATTTAAGCGAAAATGCCTAATCACAAAGGGATTTTAGCTTGGTATCTTGAGTTTATTCAACCTTTTATTTCTAATTATTCAAAAAGAAGGAAGCGCTCATTTGCTAATTTTTTTGGCAAATTTTAAAGGGTCCCCATTTATTAATAGAATATTAACTATTAAATCAATAAATATGGGGGTTGTTGAACAATACAACATGTCCCCACGATTTGAGCCAATGTTTCAGGCCCACAGCCTGAGTCACTACCCATAACTAAACCATCTCTTTCGAGCAATAAAATAACATGGAAATGAAAATACTAAAGCAAATACTTGTTTAACACCTTGACTAGACCCCTACTAGCCATGACAGGCATTTCGACAAACATATCACGAATATGTAAACTAGAGGTGTAAATAACATATCTGAGCATAGGGGTCTCATACTTATCTAAGATTCACCACGGAGCATTGATACCTCGACACATTAACTATCATTCCATCCATTAGACCATAGATACATTGTTCATTCATATACAATTAAAAATATGATAAGAGCCATACATATTTGTTGTCATAAAACACCTACATAACCAACATAATAGGGACAAAAATACCCATGAAATCATAGCCATATAAACCACATATAATCCAGTATAATTCTCATATAAATAAAAGAATAAATAACCTCTTATTGCTGATGAAAAATTCAGCCTGGGACGGGACTTCCACGTTCCACCCGAACGTAGAATGGTTGAGCCAAATCTCTCTTCAGTCATTCACCCCTGTGCCATATTCCAAGCATGAATGTGGGATATCATAGAACACATCAATAAAAACTCATCTAAGAATTCTAGAGGCCATCCACCTAAACCCATCAAATAGTGATTTCCACCTCATGGTTGGACATCATAAAACCATCCTCAGATTGGTTTCCATCCAAGCCTTCCAAGGCTTCCAGAGTGTTTGTTTCAACCAAGGCTTCCAGGACTAGTAACTCAACCCACAGCTTATATAGGGCTTCCAGATTGTTTTTCCAACCAGGGATTCTAGGACTAGTAACTCAACCCACCCAGGGCTTCTAGAGTGTTTTTCCAACCAAGGCTTCTAGGACTATTAACTCAATCCAAGTAGTTGTAGGGCTTCCAGAGCGTTTGACCAACCAAGGCTCCCAGGACTAGTAACCCAACCCAAGCTAAGGAAACATGAGAACCAACCAAAAACAAACAATGAAAGTAAAGCCACAACCACCATGGCTATCCAGGAAATGGAAAGGCTAGGCAATCCACTATCAATCCAGGGAATTCTCCATGCCAATGACAGATCATGACCAAGAATCCACATGCATATGTCATGCATGCCAAAACTAGTAAAGGAAACATACATGCAACTCTATACCTCCAAGAAAATCCAATGTATATGTTGATCCCAATGCCCTCTTGCACTTTCCTGCCCTTCCTTTTCCTTCTTCCTCCAAGAATCCAAGTATCCCACACCCACCAAGAGTGCTCCAAGAAAACTCTAAGTCTCCAAGAGTATGAGAGAAAGAGAGAATAATGAGAGAGCTCCAAAACTGAACTAACCAAGTCTAAGCGAGGACCTTACACTAATGAAGAGCTTTCCAGCTAATCCTCAAAAGTCCTTTTATTAATGAGGCATCTATTTTCTTCATTTTCCATTATTTTCCTTAATTTTCCTCCTCACATGCAACATGTGACCTTTCACCTTCCTTTTCTCTTAACTTCCTTTATTTTCATAAGTAAATGTGCCAAAAATTCCATTTTGCATTTCCAAAGCCTTTACCATTGCCTTTTCCAATTTCCTAAGCCATAATAAATGAAATCAACACCCATTAGGATGTTTCCCCCATCATTCAACTTGGAATACATGTCCCATCACGATGGCCATATATATATTTTACATGAGTTTTTAACCAGGGCTATTATAGAACCCTCCCCCTGGGGGAACATTGTCCTCGGTGTTCAATGACTCCTATAACCAATAAAATGGATGAAAACAAAACATATTTCCATGGATATTTATAACACATCTGTTTGTAGTATTTGCAATGTCCACCTGCTAAAACATGACAAACATACTGTTTACTAGAGCTTTATAACACAACTCATTACAATATCTACAATAATAACCACATATACTTATGCACATTTGCTTCAACCAACAAATAACCACACTCTCTATGGAGCTTTATAAATCCAGCTCGATACAATATTAACAATAATATACACATATATACATTTCCTCAACTAACAAATAAAAGGATGTGATTCCCGTATCAATCAACAAGGGAATCCAAATGCTCACACCTCCACCCTCAAATAGTACTAGGATTCACCTCCTTCCTAGGAAGTCTAGAATCCTCTTCAAAGTCAAATCTGCATCCAATGTCTAGTGCTACAATCCCACACCACTTGTCCTCTCAGTGAATAGTTATCGACTCATTTTTCCAGAGCACACTCCCAATGTGCATCTAATTCCATCGGGCAATGTTAATGACCAAAACAAATCCATCCATGACCTTCCCTTCTCTGTTATATAGTCCCTCTAGAAATTTTATCATCCCCTTCTCTAAAGTTACTCACCTTCCAAGTTTAGCAGACACCTCCATCTCCAGTGGTCCATCCATTGGCAAGGATTCCTCGCATAGGAAGATACAAAAACCAAGGCATATCCCTACCTTAAAACCATCATACCAGTCATAGCATGCTTATGGCAATCAATGGACATTATTGGGTACTAATGTCCCACAATGGCCCTACTCCTGAAGTTCTTTACCAGCATACTGCAGCATGTTCCAATTTCTTTTGTTGTTGTTAATTATTGCAGTTGAATTCAACCACCCAACTAAGTATTTATGTGCTTCCTGTACCAAGCACATAACCTCCATTAGATTTAAAATAAATTGAAATAACTTCAAATCATACCTCATTGGTGGCTCTTCAATAAGGTACACTTGCAATCATGTTTAATTCTTGTAACAAAAATTCAAACTAACATCTTTGATCAAATCATCATGTATAAACATATCACATTAGATTAGCTCGAAACACAACCATCATAGATCAAAATCCTAAATCACATGTAACCATCATAAAACAAAATCATAGATCACATGTAATCATCATAGACCAAAATCATAAATCGCGTGCCTAATAAAACTGAATTAAATATTGATACTTATCATTTAATCAATCCTTGGCTTCCACCTTTTTCCTTATTTCTTACGCACACTAGATTGGTTTCCACACCTGACAAACACCTGGTGCCTTCTCCTCAACCATGCGCACATACACATAGTGTGTATCAGATGCATACCACCACACGCAACATACAACACCATGCATCTACACCCAGTGTACAACACAACATAATACATACTCCTACATCTGGTGTATGACAAAACAAAATACATACTCCTATGTTCAATGTACAACACAACACAACATGTATACGTACACAATGCACATCACAAGAAATATATATGCACACAACGTGCATCACCACCAAATGCATACACATGCACCTGATATACAATACAAATCATACATTTATATGCAATGTGCAATGCCACACAATACATGCACCTACATCTGGCATACAACACAACAAAATACATGTACTACACATAGTACAACACAATGAGTATGTGTGTCATGATACCACAACTACACAATACACATACATAGTACCACATGTACACAGCACAACATGTACGACACACATGTACATCAACACCATATGTACAATAGGTACATAGTACCACCTGTATAAAGCACCACCTACACAATGTTTGCTCAACATCATATGTACATGGCACCAACTACACAATGTGTACACAATGCCATGTGTACACTATAGCACTTATACAATGTGTACACAATACCACATGTACACAGTACCAGATGCATGACATGTACACGGCACCACATGTATACAACACCACATGCACATAATGTAAACAACACCACCTACACATAACGCCCCTTCTACAATCATGCACACAACACCATATGTACCTAACACCACCTATACAACATGCACGCAACACCATAGGTACATAGCACTGCATACCCAACATGTACATAGCACCATCCATACACATCACTACATATTCAACCTGTACATAGCACCATCTATACCCAACACTGCATATGCAATATTCACACAACATTATCTGTACCATCCTGTACATAATATTTCATAGGCAACATGTAAACACACTATACATGCACAACAACTCATGCACACAACAACACATATGCAACATGTACAAAATATACAACATATGCACAACAATAGTACCAGACATCCAAAGCCACACTCTCTTTACCAAGTAACTTTGCTTCTAATGTCTTACCCATGCCTGTCCTAGCATGTCGCAGACCACACTACTTTCATTTCAATGATGTATCCCTCAATATATCCTACCCATAACATAGACATAATATAATCACATAATATCAACTCATAACCATATGATACTGACCTCATACAATTTTCATGACTATTCTTCCCACTTGATTCCTCATAAACCAGGAACCCCTTCATGCCATTCACTTGCATAAGTAAATATTGCTCTGCAAGAATGTTCCCTGACAACCCTATCAAACAGTGATATAGATACATATATAGATACATATATAATCATTAGCATAAGACAATCATCATTCTATCGTACAACGTCATACATACGTACATACTTATATAAACATTAGCATAATCATGCTCGTAACATAATTACCAGATAGCATAAGGTCTAGGTTAAGAGAACTTCGTTATTTGTGCATAGCATGCACAACATTGAGAACCACCATTTCCAACTCGTTTAAGCCATCCAATAGCTCAAGTCCATTTATTTTACCTTTTCTGGTTACCCTTCTCATGACTATCCTTCCATTGTCCATTTACACCAATGGGCCAAACCAATCCAACCTACTGGACCTGCGACTACACTTACTCATGCACCGAGCTTCATCCATGTCTTAAATCACCTATTGGGTACCATAGAGCTCTCCCTGAGCTCACTGAACTTTCCTCTTCCCCAAACCAATTCCCAAGACTCAAAACATAAAGGGCAAGTGAAGAAACAAACAAGAAGAAAATCATGAAAACCAATAACAACAATACGACACCACAACCAAATTGGCATGATTATGCACTATACATAACAAAACTGTAAATCAAGCACAAGAAAATCACAAAATACCAAAAGCACAAGACTGAAAATAGACACCATGACTCAATTCCCATGGTTCCCAAGGAAATCTCAACTATAGCCTTCTTCAAAATTTCATGGCGATTTCTTTGCCATGCGATCCCCAACATCATGCTTTCATTAACACATAATTGTTAGTTCATAAATAAACATAGAAATACATTAGTTACCTCATCTATTGTGATAAGCACATTTCTTGCAACTGAACACATCCACGCCATCTCTCAAGGGATTCCAAGCCTTTGACATATCGACCTGTAACTAAAGACTAACTAATATACCTATCAAGTACATGTTCATGAATATAACATGTATCCGTTGTTGGGTGTGGAACCTGATTATCTTCTTTACTCAATGGTATCACCGCATTGGACCTCAGTTCATAATGTGGTGGCAATGCCGCCCGTAATATCTGTGATATAAAATTGCATTATAACATGTTGTAATTTCATAGTCAATTTGGCTCGTTCATTAGGTGGAGATCTGACAGTAGAAGTTATGTTTAATTTAGGGCTTTTTTCCCTAGAAGGCAACCCCTCGCTATATATGAGGGAATTGTATTGCATCTATGTAGATCTGTATTCTGAGTGAGAAAGAGAGAGGAGATTGGGTGAGAGTGAATAGGGAATTACAACGGATCTATTGTAGGTTGTATCTCTTTAGTTTGTTGGATAATATAAAAGGAAGGATTGGTTGTTTCTCCGTGGACATAGCCCAAATTGGGTGAACCATGTATATCTGTGTCTCTCTTGTTTTATGTGTTTTCTATGTTTATATTTATGCAATATATTTTAGGTGTTCCATTGTTCTGTAATATACAATTTTCTGACAATGGGTATCAACGCTGAAGGTTTATTTGGCTGATAAACTCGTAGGAGAGAAGGGTTCCTAGTTTGAGTGGGAGCAATGGCGGAAGATGGTAGGTTTAGGGTCGAAAAATTTAATGGCCAAAACTACCAGTTGTGGAAGATGCAGATGGAATATAATTTATACTAGAGAGATTTGTACCTACCATTGAACGAAAGACAAAGAAGTCGACGAGTATGACTGACACAAAATGGGATATTCTCGATAGAAAGGCACTTGGAACAATACGGCTATGCATAGTGGTGTCGGTAGCCATTAATATTTCAAATGACATGACAACAGAGGGTTTAATGAAGGCATTGCGAAACTATATGAAAAACTATCAGCCTCAAATAAGGTATTTCTTATGAAGTGTTTATTTAATATGAAGATGTCATAAGGTGGATTTGTTGCTGATCATTTAAATGAATTTAATACAGTTACTAGTCAGTTAAGTTCTGTAGGGGTAACTTTTGATGATGAAGCTAAGGCTCTATTATTTCTATTCTCATTTCCACAAAGTTGGAATGGTTTGGTTATGGCCATTAGTAACTCTGTATCTGGATCTAGTACTTTAAAGTTTGATGATGTTGTCAGTGCAATCCTTAGCAAGGAAATGCGACAGAAAAGCTCCAGTGAGATATTGGGTAATGCTTTGACTAGAGAGACTAGGGGAAGAAAAATGGAAAGAGGAAAGAGCCCAGGATATCGAAGTAAGTCAAGGAAAGGCAGATCCAAGTCCAGATTAGGGATAACGTGCTAGAAATGCAGGAAGAAAGGACACCTGAAGAAAGACTGCAAGTCTCGAAAGGGAAAAGAAGGAGACGCATAGCAAGAAAACAATCATAAAGAAAATGTGACAGGTGATGTGTTGCAAGATTATTTGATTCTTTCATTAGAAAATATATGTGTTGCATGATTCTTTTATTATTTCATTAGAAAATATTATTGATTCCTGGGTGGTAGATTCAGGGGCCTCATTCCATGACACACCTGATAGGAAACAATTTCATGATTATGTTCAAAGAGACTGTGGATAGGTTCGACTGGGTGATGATAAACCTTGTAAAATAATTGGAATGGGTACAGTATTCATAAAACAACAGAATGGAAATCATTAGCTATTGAAGGAGGTAAAGCATGTTCCATATCTAAAGAAAAATCTGATTTCAACAGGGAAATTGGGAGGTGAAGGTTGTGTAACTACTTTTACAGATAAAACCTATAAGGTCACTAAAGGATCCCTGGTAATAGAAAAATGAGAAAAGGTTGGTACATTGTATTTATGCAATGGTATTTCTAATTTTGTTAATGCTTTAACCTCTACAGGAGAAGATATGGAATTGTGGCATCATAGGCTTGGGAACATGAGTGAGAATGGGATGCAGATTCTTCAACCAGAAAATATTTTCCCAGGTTTGAAGCATGTTGATTTAAAATTCTATGAGAATTGTGCTTATGGAAAATAGAAGAGAGTCAGATTCCTCAGTTGGGAAAGAAAAGAAGAGTGAAAAATTACGACGTGTGCATAAAGATGTATGGGGACTTGCTCAAGTATCATCTCTCAGTGGATCTCATTATTATGTTACTTTTATTGATGATGCAACCAGAAAAACCTAGATTTATTGTATTCGAAATAAATCTAATGTATTTGATACTTTCAAAAAATGGAAAGATTTGGTTGAAAATGAGATAGGAAAAATGTTGAAGTGTCTCAGATCAGACAATGGAAGTGAATATTGCAGCAAAGAGTTTTATAGGTACTGTTCAGAGAATGGAATTCGTAGAGAGAATACAGTTCGAGGAACACCACAGGAAAATGGTGTGTCAAAAAGGATGAACATGAAAATCATGGAGTGTGCAAGGTGCATGAGATTGCATGCAAGATTGCCTTTACAATTTTGGGCAGATGTTGTAGATACTGTTGTTTATCTAATAAACAAAGGGCCCTAAAGTTCCTTGGATGGTGGTATTCCAGAGGAGGCATGGAAAGGTAGAAAGGTAAACTACTCATTTTTAAAGACATTTGGTTGTAAAGCCTTTGTCCACATTAATAAAGAAAATAGAACAAAGCTTGAGGAAAAATCAAAGAAATGTACCTTTATTGGATATGGTGTTAATGACTTTGGTTATGTCTTTTATGATTATGAAAAACACAAAATCATTAGGAGCATAGATGTCATATTCAATGAAAAGGTTTTGTATAAGGATCAGCTACAGGAAAAGAAAACAGAGAATACACAGTGCTTGATGAGATCACAGAAAAAGTGAAGGTGCTTGAAAATCATAATGATCTATGAGGATAAGTAGACCCCATGAATGATACTCTCCTTCATTATATTATGTATTGTTGACTAATTCTTGTGAACCAAAATGTTATGAAGAAGTAGTACAAGTAGAAACTAGGAAGAAGTGGGAGCAAGCCATGAAAGAAGAGATGGACTTCTTAGCACATAACCAGACTTGGGACTTAGTCAGGTTGCCTGCAAGTAAAACAACATTGCAGAATAAATGGGTTTACAGGTTGAAGGAAGAAAATGGAGGTAGAAAAAGGTATAAAGCTAGACTTTTGGTGAAGGGGATTTCATAGAAAAAGGGTATAAACTTTGATGAGATATTTTCTCCTGTTGTTAAAATGACTTCAATCAGAACTATTTTAAGTCTAGTAGTAGCTAAAGATTTACATCTTGAGTAATTAGATGTAAAGACGACCTTTCTCCATGGGGATTTGGAGGAAGAGATATACATGCAGAAACCACAAGGATATGAGGTAAAAGGGAAGGAGAAACTAGTGTGCAGGTTGAAGAAGAGATTGTATGGCTTAAAATTGGCTCCAAGGCAGTGGTATCTAAAATTTGTTAGGTTTATGTTTGAACAAGGTTATACTAGATGTCACTCTGATCATTGTGTTTATTTCAAAAAGAAAAATGATGGTAGTGATATTATATTGTTATTGTATGTAGATGACATGCCTGTTGCGGGTTCTAACATGCAAGAAATAAATGTGCTCAAAAGAAAAATAGTGAACTCATTTGCAATGAAGGATTTGGGTGCTGCAAAACAAATCCTTGGTATGAGAATAACTAGAGACAAGAAGAATTGAAAATTAACATTGTCTCAAAGTAAGTACATAGAAAAGGTGTTGAAAAGATTTAATATGCAGAATGCAAAACCAGTTAGTATATCTTTGGCTAGCCATTTAAAAATAAGTAAGGAGGTGTGTCCCAAGACTCAGGAAGAAATGGCTTATATGTCTAAAGTTCCATATGCATCAGCAGTTGGAAGCTTAATGTATGCAATGGTTTTCACAAGGCCTGATATTGCACAAGCAATGGGAGTTGTAAGTAGGTACATGAACAATCCAGGAAAATAACATTGGATGGCAGTGAAGTGGATTCTCAGGTATTTGAGAGGTACCACAAATCAAGAATTATGCTTCGGTGGTTCAAAAATTACTCTATAGGGATAGGTTAATGCAGATATGGCAGGTGATAGAGATAACAAGAGGAGCACAACAGGGTATGTGTTTACTATAGGTGGAACAACTATCAGTTAGGTTTCAAAATTGCAAAGTTTTGTTGCACTCTCAACAATGGAAGTAGAGTATGCTACTGCTACAGAGGCTAGTAAAGAAATGATTTGGTTACAAAGGTTTCTGGATGAATTGGGTAAGAATCAGGAGTTGGGCAGGTTATATAGTGACAGCCAGAGTGCCATACAACTTGCAAAGAACTCTACATTTCATTCCAAGGCAAAACATATACATCTCAAGTATCATTTCATAGGGTCAGTGTTGGAAGATGGACAGTTGAAGCTAGAAAAGATACACACTAGCCAGAATCTTGCAAATATGTTAAACAAAGTTGTAGCCAGGGAGAAACTAAAATTTTTCTCGGTTTCAATTGGTCTTCAAGTATGATGATGAAGATGAGAAACACTAGGGTCCAAAGTGAAGTCATTTTCCAGCAAATGAAGCAATGATGGAGTTGCTATAATTAGTGTCCAAGTGGGAGATTATTGGGTGTGGAGCCTGATTATCTTCTTTATTTAGAGGTATCACCACATTGGACCCCAGTTAGTAATGTGTCGCCAGTAATATTTGTGATGTAAAATTGCCTTGTAATATGTTGTAATTTCATAGTCAATCTGGGTCGTTCATAGGCAGAGATATGACGATAGAAGTTATGTTTAATTTAGGGTTTTTCTCCCTAGAAGGAAACCCCTCACTATATATGAGGGAATTGTATTTCATCAATGTAGATCTGTATTCTGAGTGAGAAAGAGAGAGGAGATTGTGTGAGAGTGAAGAGGGAACTACAATGGATCTGCTGTAGGTTGTACCTCTTTAGTTTGTTGGATAATATAAAAGGGAGGAATGGTTGTTTCTCCGTGGACTTAGCCCAAATTGGGTGATCCACATATATCTGTGTCTCTCTTGTTTTATGTGATTTCTTTGTTTATATTTCTACAATATATTTTATGTGTTCCATTGCTCTGTAATATATAATTTTCTAATATCCACATAATGTCAGACAAGATTAAGGTTAAGAATACTTCCTGTATGCAAACACTCGTTCATTTGGAATTAGGGTTTCCAAACATAGCCAAAGGAATTCTTTCCCAGTTCCTTATTTTTACCTTTTTGTTTTGTTACAATGGAGTCTTACTATGCGCTGTGACATCACCCATCTGTTAGTTATGTAAACAAATCAACTATTACCTTTTCACACTAATACCAAGCATGTTTCCTGCAACTGCTCACACATGTCAATCACATGTTCCAAATATCAAGACAATCATATCTATCAATTTTAAATCAACCTTTACCAAGACTAAAAATCATTTCATAATCCATATTCAACTCATAGTCAGTCATTAGACATAATGTTGCAACTATCAACTACATTCAAGTACATATCAACTATCTCAACTCATATGTCTTAGTACAATTATATTAAAACAATATCATTGGAACACATACTCATATTATAAAAGTCATCAAACATTCAACCAAATTGCAAACATACCATGTTAAATAAATCAAATAGACACCAAACACTGAGACACAAAATAAATGTCATAATCAAATAGTCAAGCACAAGGTAGATGACATAAACAAGTCCATACCTTAATGTATCTCAGGGGAGGCAATCTTGTATGCACAATCAATCTAGTTTGCATGATATAACTTCTCAACACATCAACTTAAACATAAATAGGATAATGATATCCATAATAGTCACTAAACCGAATGAACAATTATCATTCATACATAATAATCACATATACACATTCAGTCTAGATTAGTATGACATAATATCACAACATGTTAACTCATACCTGAATGTCATAACCCTAACCATATGCATAGGCCAATCCAATTTAGCATGATACATATAACATAAATATCTTAATTTATCTAACATGAAACAACAATAGCAATGCATACAACCACAAGTTACTATCATTATTGACTATCCAACACATGTGATTATGACTATACTAATAAACCATCATCTATCATGTATGTAACCATAAAATCAATAGAATGAAAGACATACACATAACCATAATGCACATAACAATCCTTAACCTACATAACTCCATGCCTGACATAAAAACTTGGATGACGACATGCTCTTATTCCAAAGTCTAATGTTGCAATCTCATTATGATGATATGCATCTCTATCTCAACCAACACATTAGCATCATAACAATCAATAGCATCATGATGACCTAAATTGCATACCACAACTTCAAAAGGCATGTTTTACCTACTATACATGAATAACTATAACCAAGATGATACATGCATAGCAACTGCATATAGACATATAACACATGAGTACAAAACCAGATACACATCATTCTAGCTAGAGTCTAATCATCAATGCATGACCATATCAACTACAGAAACCATGACCTCATGCATGACAACAAAAACCACATCACATGCACTTGAGAATATGTGAACGCTGACATGCATATTAAATGCATATACATCCATACACTCATGATGACGAATCCCAACAACAACATCATCAACCTGCACATGGTGACCTCACTACAACCATGATCAACACCGCAAATACAACAAGCACATGGACTACAAACATAAGGAACACAGATGCAATTGACATGAATGCATGACCAACACGTCACCCATCCAGTCTGAGGGGTGAACCATGCTCTGATACCACTCTGTAACACCCTCCTCCCACATCTACCTAAGCAACCCACCAGTCGGAGCAAACATGCAACAAGAGGCCACTATGATATGATTCAACTTCCTAAGTCATGACAAGGAAGTGGAACTGATGAAAACACACCATACAGATATTCAACATTAGCTTCAAGACCCTCAAGAACTAATCCAACACTTCAAACAACCTTCCCTTGGGTACCAATGAGATTTTGGACAACTTAATCCTCAGTCGCTCTAATTCTATAGGCATGAAAATGTCCAAAAATCATATTCACTCTTACAAGCTTACCTACCTGTGTCCAGAGACCCAATTTGCCAATGTTATGCTAGAATCCCAGGGATTTGAGCCACCTTTTCAGGCCCAAAGCCCAAGCCACTGTTGAGAACTGAACCATCTCTTCATAATAGTAAAATAACATGGAACTGATAGTACTAAATAAAATACTTTCTTAAGACCTTGACTAGACCCCTACTAGCCATAACAAGCATTTCTTCAAACATATGATGAATTTGTAAACTACAGGTTTAAATAATAGATCTGAGCATAGGGGTCTCATACTTATCTGAGATTCGCCATGAACCATTGATGCCTCAACATATTAACTACCATTCCATCCATTAGAACATAGATACATTTCTCATTCATATAAAAGTAAAAATATGAGGAGAGCCATTGTTGGCTTGTTGGGGCCTGACCCAGGTTCGAAGATGATTTAGCCAAGAAAATCCCTGTACTATTGGGCCTTTCAGCAACAATCTGTGGAGCGTGGACTGAGGTCTCACCCGAAGTAGTATGGGAGGGTGCTAGAACCAAGTTTCCGCACCCTCGGGATGTCTGATGGGTTCCAGTGGTTCGCGATTTAACCTTGTGCACACGTCGCTATGCGCACTTATCAGTACCTCACAACTAGTGATGTTGCCTTTGCACAACCCTAATCGAGGCCTGAACAACGTTACTACCCAAACCCTTACAAGAAACCCAATATTATTCGATTAACTTAGCTTATCTGAATGCTTTCATTTATGCTCAACAATATTCACCATTCATGCAAACGCGTGCAGTAAAGAAACAGTGTAATTGCACTTGATATCAAACATGTAATAACATAAGAACGAATACATGAAATTCAGATAAACTTCTCTTTATTATTCTTCGTCCTTGGTTACAGACTCAACTTTGCCCTGTGCACTTAGCTGCAGGGGTCCGCGCACTCAACCACGGACTCCACTAGGCCTTTGCACACTCAGCTGCAAAGCCTCTTCCTACTACTACAACCCAAGATACTAGACTCTTACTCTATGCTCGCTATCTTTTAGACTTCATTTGTTGGTTAACTTAACTACTTTATAGCTTGGAGGCTCACTCTATTTATACAATCCCATGGTATGCAGACAATGGGTAGGCTGACACTACATTCAAAACTTAAGGCAAACAACCCTATGACTATAACAGACAATTCGCGCTCCGCACCTGCAATTCGCGGAGTTTACAATAATATTACTAAAAAGTTGGGCTTTGAGCCCTAAACCATGTTGTGGGGGCATTCCATGTCTAACAGGCCCCCAACAAAAATTTCATGACTCACCCTCGAGTCACTCTGTCAACGCGGTGATCTTGGTGCGGAGTCCCTCCAACTATTCCCGAACAATCTTGATGTCTGTAGTGCATTAAGCTGCTGCTTGTTGTACCTACTACATTCTCTCTTCTGATCCCTCTATTTCCGACATACTGTGTTGCATATATGCATGCATCCCCTGAATTTGTGCAAGCTTTCCTTCAACATCTGTCGTGATTGTGAAGGCTTCATCGATCCATGGATAGACATGTGCTTTGAGAACTGCTTCCTTATGGTGTGTCGCGTCCACCTGCTCCTTAAGGGCCTTGGCTTCCTGCATTCTTACAAGCCGCTAAGTAAGGACTATTGTTCGCATAGTCCCCTTGATGTTGTTGTACTATTGTTGGATTCCGCGTGCCTCTGTATCTAGCCACTGGATGTTGGGGTCCTCCAACAACGTCATGAGGACCTCAAGCACCTATTCCAACATGTTGGTATAGTCGCGCACTACACCTCCAATCTCTTCCAACCCTGCTATAATAGAGCTAACGTGATGTTCTTTGATTTTTGGGGGAGTGGATGGTTGCACCTTCAACCACAACTTGGCGATCTCGAGATACATCTCTAGCTGCACCCTTGTATTCTCTTCTCTCGCGTCACAGACTCGACTAGCCAAACTGTGGATCCGCGCTTCCACTGGTAGATTTGTTGTGATAGCTAGCTCTAGGATGCATCGGCAAGTGTCGTCTACCATTTGCACCAACCTTTGGATCTGCGACACCAACTCTTCGTGCTGTAAGCTGAGCTGCTCCATATTGATCTTTTGTTCACTAAGAACTTGGATCGCACGATTTTCCCTAGTGCGCAACTATGTTGTTATTCCATCTTGTAGTTGGTAGAGAATTTCCTGGGGAAGGGCAACTAGATTAAGTCCCAGGCCTTTCATCATGGTAACCAACATTCGGTCCATCACATATGATGATACTAAAACTCCCTTTAGAAACACTATTGTGTTCACCATCCTTGCGTGCAGCATCTGCTCTGCTACTGAAGTACCTGCTGCGACATGGCTAGACAGGGTACCTTCCTGAGGGGCCCACACCTATAACTCCTGCAGCAGCGTCCTGAGGGCCTCCAACACACTCTAGTGCTCTGTCATAAACTCTTGGAGCCCTTCATTGGTGACATCACAGACCGTCTCACCAATGTCATGGAGATCACCTTCAGTTAAGGTGATTGGCTTGGGTCAATGGCCAGCTTCGAGGCCTTGACCTTATTCCTTAGACCTGATCTCTCTACAATGCATGGCCGTTTCAGCTGTGTGGATGCAATCACTAGGTCTGCACTCCCTTCTGCTATTTATGTGACCTCCGCCTCCTACCCTAAGGATGTTGCGTGGTCCTCCTCTGCTTATATTGTTGTGGCCTTTACTGTCTGCACTGCTGCTGCTTCTGCGGCCTTCTTCTGCTCCATGGCTTCCTGTGCCGCTTCGCGGGCTACTCTTACCTCAGTTGCCGCTTTTTCATTCTACCTTCTTGCAGCCAGTTGGGTGATGTGAAGCTTGGCATCATCCTTATTTTTCTATGCTGCCACTTTCTCCAATTCTGCCGAATTTGGGGCATGCCACTCGGGAGTCCATGTCTCTAATACTGTAAAGATTGCGTCATCAGTGGCTACAAATGGAAGCTTCGTCCGCTGCTTCACCGGATCTTTCGGTGCCCTGATGTATATGTTGTGCATATCCACCTTCAAGTTTGCAAAAATATGCAGACTATTGTGCACCGTAGGTGACAGGCGCAGCCTCCTATTGATCCACATTTGAGAGCTCACTTCCATGAGCACCCAGAAAATTTTTATGTCGCGAATCCGTTTCGCGTCTTTGGTGGCCCAAAGTGAAGCGTACTTCACGGCCTCTGGTAAGTCTCGATCAATGTTCGGGAATTGAATATCCTCCAACGATTCTCCCACTACCAGCAAGATGGATAAGAGCAACCATGTGTAGTGGAAGGTCTTACCCTGCTCCTGGGCTTCGTGATAGTTTAAAAAAAACTCCTCGCAGAGGAACTCGGCCCAGTTGAACTGGACCCCCTCCGCGCATTGTTCGACCAACGTAACCACTAGTATTGGTACCACATTAGCACGGAATTTTCTTGTTATTTTACTGGCCAAGACTTGGGTGGCTACGCGCACCCCCTTATCCTTGATGCTGGAGATGGCGCATCCCCTCTTCCTTTTCTCCAGCTTATACTTTTCCTTCATGGCCTCTGCGAGAGCGAAATCATTACTTTTCCTAGCTATCATTGTAGGGTCTTTTCCCTTACAGGGAAGCCAATAAATCTGGTGGATGAGGTCTGCCATGATGGAAATATGCTCCTCTAGCCATAGATACCCATCATGCACCAAGCAGAGTAGCTGCCTGATGATGAAAAGGGCGATGGGCGCACAGTGGATATGTGGAATCCATAACAAGTGCAGCAACCCAGCCTTTTCCACACCATGTAACCATTTTCGCGGCTCTAATGGTATCATTGCCCCCTCTGTATTCTACTTCATCAAATTTTCTGTTTCTAAGTGCGGGAACTTCTCGTTGTCTGCGAGGTCCTAGTCTTCAAATTTCATGGTGGGCACGCAGCCTAGGTGCGAGCCCTCAAATACAATACCATCAAGGAGGACCAAGGTCTGAAGTGAACTCTTCGTTGCATCCAAATCCTTTGGTACTTTGGCTTTTCCTTTCCACAGAGGGACATACGCAAGTAGTTTCACGGCGAAGTGCAATGGTTGGATGTCATCCTCCACCTCTTCTTCTTCTTCTTCTGCAATGGCAAACAGGGCTTGCAAATCTTCTTCCTCCTCATCTGTTTCAATCATGACGGCCTTCCCTTTTTATTCCATGGATAACTTGTTGTGTCATAGATTCCTAGGGGACATGGGTACTGGTCCCATTGCCTGCTTATCCTTCTTTGGCCTTGGCGTTTGTGGTGATTTGAGGATTTCGGTCACAACCCCAATGCTTTCGGGAACATCAGGTACCATGGGGGTCTGCATGGCCAAACTGATGGTTCCTTCCTCAATTCCCAACCCGTACTTAGTGTCCATCATCATCTCTACACAGTATTTTGTCTTTCACGAACTCAGGGGCTCTATTATCACTCGGCTCTCAACACTCTATGCTCTACTCAACCGCTCAATGCTAAAATGACCAAGTGTTGTCTGTTGGCTAGCCTTTTGAGTTTTATAGCACCTTTTGAATTCAAATTCAATCATTTCCCCTCATTTCAGGCCATCAATGCTTCCTTGGAAGCAGATTTTTCCAAATCTTGCCCATAACTTTTTCCTTAAATGCCCACCGCTCGCTCCATTTGGCCTCAAATCAGACATCTCATCATGAACAATGACACCAATGCTCACTTCCCAACCGATCTACGTGGCAATGCAACCCTCTGTGTGTGGTCACGAACCCTGTGAGGTCCTACTCCTGTGCATATCTCTCCTATCGCATAGTCCCCGTGCAGAATATTTTATAGTCCCGTGCTCCCTCTCAACTACCTGGAGCTGCGCTGCCCTGGTCACTACATTTGGCGAGGTACAGTCTCAACCACGGAAATAGAATAACCAATTCACGATGATAGCTTTCCAATTTGTTAGTATGACTATATGCACCCTACCTTTCCATCCTCGGTTTCTCGACGAGAAATGCTTCCTTTATTTTGTTTTCCAGTGTCTTGACCTCTGCGTCCATTAAAACGCTTTTCTCCCTTAGCCATACTTGGTCTTTTTCAAGTTTGCGAAGTCCAAATTTTCCCCATCTGATTTCTTCCCCAAGTATTATATGTTATGTTTCATGCAACTATGTGATTTCTTCGTTCTAGTCGGTGTGGACCATCATATCTACGGTAGTTGTTATGCATGGAAAAATCTTCGCATGCTCCATAGGGACTACAGCCCTTGCTTCATGCTTCAGCTTCGGAAGTGCTTGCGCAGTCAAAATTTTGGACATGGTCCTATAAGCCCATACAACTGCTGGTACACGCAGGTCCTAGTCGATGCATCTCACATGGTGGACCGTGTTTAGTACTTCGCACACCTTGTCAAATGCTTCCCTGTGTATGATATTTGGTGCACTAGGTTTTATCATGCTTCGTTGTTCGCGCACTTGTCTTGCCTGCTTCTGCTTGTTTTTCATGTTTCCTATCATGATAGCGTTGTCCGTTCGTGTGGGTTGCGTACCATACGCATGTACCCATCTAGAAGGGTGGGCGCACACGCTATTTTTCCCCTCATAACTGGCTCTCATCCGTAGCTGAGATTTTCCAAATCGTATAAGCATCCTCATTTTGCATTCGTGCCAGCACTCAATACTTCTCTAATGTGTATCCCACCACCTTGCGGGCGTCGCATGCAGTGCCCATTTTAGGGCAATGAAACGCTATTGTTCTGGTACTGCACTTTCATATTTGTTCAGGAATTCATCAACTGTTGGCAACCCGTCATACATAGGTAGATCCCTTACCTCTGTTGTCACACAGTGTAGTGATCTAACCATCATGTTGCAATTGAGTGTGGTTACCTCATGTAATCAGTTTTGCAATCATTTTGTTTCCTCATCCGAATCTGATGCGCAGGAGCTTTCACGCTCCCATGAAATCTGGCCATCCACTATAGGATTCACCCAATCCTGTTCCTGAGAAATAATCTTGTAGATACAGTCTAGCCCGTCATCGCACATGGGCTCTGTGCAGCATGTTCCTTCCGCAGGGTTTAAAGGCACCACTGTGCGTAGTGAATTTTTCTCAAAAACCATTTTGTGCTTCTTTAAATTTATTACTCCATTCATATCGGTGGCCCAGTCTATTCCTAGTAGCGCGGGATAGGGATTTTTGTCATCGACAATCTCTATCACTTCAAAATCCGCCAGTGTGCTCGCACCTTCGATATTCACCGTTACTCCTTGCAATCTTCCCATGAGTAAGATCTTCTGTTGGTTCGCCATTCGCAATTGAATAGGAGACCATTGTAGCGCGGGTCTGCCCATGCGTTCCCATGTTTGTTTTGGTAGTGCATTCGTGTCTGATCCTAGATCTATTACTTGATTCATTTCATACTCCCTGATTTGCACAGTCAATCTCATTTCCCTTCTTGTTCGTGATGTGTGCTTTCTGAGTTTCTGGACTACGTGTGGTTCTCCTAACCCAGCGCACTTAGTGATAAGTTCCTGCAGCCCTTTCATAGCCTTGTTGTCATGCAAATGGCCCAAAAATGGATCCAAAAATGCTTTTTAAAGTCTCTATAAGCTAGCATAATCATGCCAATGTATCCAAATATGCTCTTGAAAGCTTCGAAATTACATAAGGATCATTCAAAAATCCCAACAGTCGCATGCCAAGAACCCTTAGCATGGTCAAAATTCACTATCGGAGGGCACAAACACATAAAAAACAGTGAAAAAACACATATCGGAGGCTTAAATAGAGAGATGCATAGCAGCTGTTAGATCTAGTTGATCAATGGCCCAGATCTAAGTGGTAAATCATAGTCAATGCCACACATAGGAGGACTTAATATTGGGTGCAAGGCACCCCCAATCAGGGATCTCTGATGATCGGATCGATGGATCACTATCAGGGATTACTATGAGTGCTAACCATGGACCTATGGCTTGGGCAATATGTGATTGCAATCAGATCGCATCACTGTATTACAGCAGAACAACACTAAGGGGCGAGGCCTATGCACAGGCATATGTGCAACCCAATGAGCTAGACCTGACGACATTATAAGTATGAAATACATAATATTTCAGAGCCATGGAAAGCCAGTTTTCAATGAATTTGTCGTGTATTTCATTATTTAATGAAATACAAAGGGAAGTTGGGATTTGCGATATGCGATAAGGTCCAAAACCGAAAGGGTCCGGGAAGGGAAATACAAAATTTCTCAAGTTCGCAAATTGGCCATTTTGAATACATTTGCGCATATTTCTTTATATAACGAAATACAAAGGGGAACTGGGTAGCACCGATAGCGATGAAGCCTGGACCCGAAAGGGTTAGGGAAGTGAAATATATAATATTTGAAGTCTGCCAAAGGCCATTTTCATGTGTTTTCAGAGTTTTTCAAGCGTAATTAAAAATACAAAGGAAGCAAGGGACCAGGCCACTTGCGATAAGTGACAGTGATCCAAAGGGCAGACCCGATAGAGGACTAAATGATTTTTGAGGATTTTTGAAGTGCGAAAAGGACAGAGAGGGGTGGGATTTCTCAATGTTGCTGTGTTTTCTGTTTAAATTAGAAATAGTCATTATATTCAACAAAATTCCACAATATGGAAGCTTTGTTTTGTGTTAACAAAAAGCATGCATTGCTAAACATTTGAAAGGACCACATCACATGTACCTTGCCCAAAACGAATAGAAGCATCAACAACCCATCGCAGCTCATCAAAAAAAACATCATGGGGCATCTCTAGCATGAGAGAGTTCCCAGATAGCGCATCAAACTACCTAAAACTGGTTATTCCTCTCGCAGAAGGAGAAAACCGCCGAGCCATGCTTGCCTATTCAGGGAATAAAACAGTTAAGGGACAGAGAGGATAGATTAAGACTCTGAGCCTTTGAGAGCTTAGGAGCATTGTAAAAGGCCTATAAAAGTCTGGAAATTAAATGTAACAAGGGTTCAACCTCTGGAGATTGTTTCTACTATGTTCCCCCAAGCTTGTCATCTTCACTCCAGCAATATAAGCTTCTTTTGTTGTTACATGTTCAATTCCCATTTTTCTGTTTTTCTATGCTTGCACTTGAATAGGTTATTCATGTTTCTACTATGTCTAATGCCAGATAACTGTCATCTTATCTCTGCATTGATAAATTAGATTTGCAAGTTCCACTTGCTTCCTGTAGCTGGCCATTCATATATGTTTATGTATGCATATGCTGGTACAATCAGTATTCTCCATCTATCCATTGAACCTATAAACTATTGAGCATTAGTGGTCTAAATCCTTGTATTGTTGAGGGTGTTCATGCATGTCTTGAGTAAAAACCATAGTTGAAATGGTTATCTGGCTTGATCCAAACCATCATTTATTCCAATAGTTCAAAGAACAATATTGAAGATTTATGTTACCAAGCATCTCTGAGTTGCAACCTAGGAGAGTTTCCTGGAGTGATAACATAATTGGCGTCATTGCCTGGGAGAGGAAACTAAATCTCAGCTTCCCTAGGAAACGATATAGATCCATCTTTGATGATAGACAAAGTCTAGACACTTTTTTGGTTGTAATCATCTATCTGGAAACTCTACTGAAGGTCGAACCTCTTGGCGACTCCACTTCATAGTTTTGGCTCAATTCGTGAGGCACACTTGGAGAAATCCTCAGAAGCTACAAGCTGACCCGGTACCTGACCCTAAAAAAAGCATCAAAGAGAGAAAGGTATTGCAGAAAGGAGCATCAGGTTTAGGTAAAACTAAACAATCTCCTATATCTCTTCAATAAAGTCATGTAATAGAAAAAATACATGTTGAGATATAGCATCCAATACTAGCAGTGAGGAAAAACTCTCAGAGATTCATAAAGCTCCTTATTCTTTAGGTTCTCCTTTTGTTGTAAGCCCAAAGGAAACCTCACCTCCTATCCATCATACTCCTTTATTCTTATCAATCACTTCTCAGCCCTCTATCATTCAGACTGCCAGTGCTCTTTTAGCCACCATAGCTATGGCAGGTCCACAAGCACCTACCGAAATGGAAAGAATCATAGCTGCTAGGTATAGAACTCTAATACTGCCCACTCCTTTGAAAGCCATGCCTAGTGGAGAATATCATAAATATAGGCCTAAGTTCACTAGGACTGAAGGTGTTACTATTGAAGAACATCTTGAGTCATTTATAGCTATGCTAATAGCCTGGACATTAGTGAAGACGATGTGTGGATGAGAGTCTTTGTCCAAAGGCTAGATGGAGAGGCTAGAAAATGGTTCAAAGAACTAACCCCAAGATCTATAGCAGATATTGAGGCTTTAGATGATGCATTTCTAAAGAATTGGGGGGATAAGAAGGATCTCCTCTACTACCACACTGAGTTTGGGAACTTAAAGAGAGAAAATGGTGAGTTTTTGTCTGATTTTAATAAGAGGTTTAATCGTATGTACAACAAGATACCAGCTGAAGTAAAACCCACTACTACCTCTACTAAACTCACCTATGCCAGTGCTTTTGATTCTGACTTCTTCCTATTATTGAGGGAGAGGCGATGTGCTACTTTGGCTGACATGCAGGATGCAACCTTGGAAGTAGAATCAAACATCATGGCCGCAGAGAAGCTTAAGGGAAATGTTGATAGGAGAAGACAAAGGGGCAAGTCTTCATCATCTTCTAACCCCAAGATAGATAAAATGACCAAAATGATAGAGTCATTAGCCTCTGAAATCTCCAAATTAAAAGTTGAGCAGCACCCTGGGAAAGGGAGAGTTCCTAATACCTTTTCTCCTAGAAATCCAAATCAAAATCCATATAGAAGTACTCATGAGCAGTTGTAGATTTTGCAAAGAAGAAAAGATGCCAATGAGGACCAAAGGGTGAAGACCCCTTTCCAGAATGTAGTCATGGAAGAAGAGAAGTTTGAAGAAGATGATGAGATCCATTGTCTAGAAGACAAAGCCAATGCCCCCTTTTTGACATCAGCTACCTATGAAAAGTCATTATTCAATGACCAGATTAACCAAGAATGGGATGGTGAAGATGTGCTACAAACTGTAGATCAGCAAAGATATATTCTAAGGCCAAAGATGAGTAATTCAAAGGAAACTCATGTTAAAAGAGTTGTTGGCCCTGCAGTACAACAAGCTAATAAGTAGAAGCAACTGGTAATTGATCCCATCATCCTCAAGGCTCCAACTCATGAGGTAAGAGGTCTTGACAAGTCTCCTTCTCCTTTCAATTTTCAATTAGAAATTCAGAAGCTAAGAATACCTATGCCTCTGAATGAACTAGTGAAGAATGAGTCCTTCAAAAGATCCATCCTTGAGGCCCTTGAACCTAAAGCTATCCAAGCCTCCAATGACTATGTGAATCTGCAATATGAAAAGCCAGATGTTATTCTCAGCCCAATGATTAAAAATTGTGAAGACAACTCCCATCATTCTATGTCTCTCTGACTATTCATGATAAAATCCTTCACAACTATCTTCTGTTCACTAGAGCCGGAAATAATCTAATGCCCAAGGCTATCATGGATGAGTTTGGTATTGACATTACCAACCCTTATCATGACCTGTTTTCTTTTGACTCTAGAAAATTGAAATGTCTGGGATTAATCAAGGACCTAGCCTGTTGAAAACACAACAAGATGATGGAGCTTAGTGAAAAGAAGTCGCCTTCACTAAGTGGGCCCGTGGGCTATTTTTGGCGCAAAGTCTATTTTTAGACTATGTCTATTTTTAGACATATGGATCATGGTCTATGAGTTGCAGGATGTTATTTATGGATGATTGGTCACGTTGGTAAAAATAGATTGACCTCTATTTTTAGACATATGGGCAAAGTTTATTTTTAGACTGCCAGTCAAAAATAGAACAGTCAAATATTATTAGCTCTTAATAATATTTGGACTATAAACATTATCTTATCCTCTTGCAGCACTTCAGTTCGAGCTACGGATGTGGCACATGCAACTGCCAGAAGGAAATACGCTTTTCCTATGGGTTAGTTGAGCTATTGCATGATGGACTTCAGTTAGAACTCAAGTGATTGAGTTTGGTGGAGTTGATTGAGGAGTTGATGGAGTTGTATTCAGTTTGACTTAGTTGAACTACTTGTATTTAGTCTAACTGACAAATACACTAGTGATGAGTGGTGTGAATTAATTATTAATTAATTCACTAATTATTAACTCATAAATAAATGAAAGAATACATCAATTAACTCAGTGCATGGACAGTTCAGTGGAGACAAGTGTTAGAGGTGGGTGAAAGGGTGAGTCTACTATTAGTAGTGACTATAGTTGTGCATGAGATTTGAAAAATCATTGATTGAGATTGCCAATGAGGATTGCGCAGTACATGCCAAGGGAATTTAAACTTGGATCAGATACATTCACACATTGGATTGCACAGTAGAGGCAGGAAAACAACGGAGGAGATTTGAACCTGTGAATTGATTCAGATTTGAGCTAGTTTGTGTGTAACAGGTGGAGATAGTACTGAGTACTTGCAAGGAGTATTGTACTATGTATTATTACATGTTCTCAATCATTATAATATACAGATATTTCGGGGTTTTCAGCTGTATGCTTTCCCCATTACATATTGTGTTGATATGTGTGATTGATGTTTCAATGTGCGCATGCGATATTTTTTATTTCGCAAATTGATGATCAACGTAGAGGAGGTTATGTATTATGCATGCATTCCACAAATAGTGTATAATCAGGATAATCTCTGTGAATAAGTGTTATATTATTCAAAATTTCTACATGGTATCAGAGCTAGCTGATTTATAGAAAAAGTTCTACATGATATCAGAGCAGGTTGATCATCAGATCTATTATTCAGAAAGTGATTACATTTTATTTCTTCAAGCAGAGTCTGTAATTGGGCCAGGTAGCCACTGGATTCATCCTTCTTTTGGAAGGTGAGATATCCGGTAAATGCCCATACAGCAAAGTGTCGAAGGATTTTGTTGGAGGGCATGAAGGATCACATTGTATCCATCCTACATGGAAAGGATTCTCCATACTTGATGTGGAAAGCGTTGACAGATTTATTCCAAAGCAAGAGTGACCAGAGGAAGTTGGCACTCAAGGATAAACTTAGAAACATTAAGTGTGAGAATGGAGACAGTATGCCCAAGTATCTCACGAAGTTCACCCAATGCTAAGATGAGATGGGAAGTGTGGGGGTGACTTTCGATGATGAGGACTTGGTGAGCTTGGCTCTCCTTGGTCTTCTGAAGAGTTGGCATTCCTATCAGGACTCTGTCAATGGTATGGAGAAATTGCCAGGATGGGAGAGACTTTGGTCGGATCTTGTGCAAGAGGAGATCAGGCAGAATACCAGGGACGGATCTTCATCAAAGGCATCTGATGAAGAAAAGTGCGCTTTGGCTGCCAAGGCAAAGAAGGGGAAGAACAAGAAAGCTTCTCATTCCGGTGCGAAAGGCAAGAAACAGGACATGTCCAAGGTGAAGTGCTTTCACTGTCACCAGCATAGACATTATGCCACAAATTGTCTGCAGAAGAAGAAAAATAAGCAAGCTGCTGAATCTGCAGCGGGAGAGGCCTTAGCCTTGCAGTTTGAGTTGCATTTTTCGCTGATCACATGCTTGGTATCAAGTGTGATGGGATCGGTATGGTTCTTGGATAGTGGTGTGTCTTTTCACATGAAAGGAGATCGAGATTTGTTTTCTGATCTGGATGAGAAAGATCTTGAAGTGCACATCGAGATGGGCGATGATGGTAGATATAGTGCGACCAGTATCGATACCATTTCCTTTGAGAGGGAGTCTGGTAAACCCTCCGTAATGAAGGAAGTGATGCATGTTCCAGGATTGAAGAAGAATCTTATCTCTGTGGCGATGTTAGAAGACAAGGGATATGATGTTGTCTTCAGCGAGGGAAAGGCTTTCCTGCGCAGTAAGACAATTCGGGAAACCCGGAAGATAGGGGTTCGAGTCAAGAACCTTTATTAATTGCATGTAGATGGTTGTGCAACAATGGCATGCAAGGCAGAAGGAGTGGTGAGCCGGGATGATGGCGAGCTGTGGCACCGGAGATTGGGCCACCTTCACCATGGAGCTTTGAAGATACTGCAACAGATTTCTACTGGGTTTCCTAAAGGCACTCTTGTGCAGTCAGATCAATGCAAGGGGTGTACTTTGGGAAAATTTGTGAAAGCCACCTTTCACAAGAAGGATAGTCGCGCCATGATGATCCTTGAGAAAATTCACACAGACATGTATGGACCTTTCTTAGTAGCTTCGACAGCAAAGCACAGGTACTATGTGATCTTTGTTGACGATTTCTCTTGAAAGTGTTGGATCTTCTTCATGCAGAAGAAGAGCAAGACATACTCAAAGTTCTGTGAGTTCAAAGCACTGGTCGAGAAGGAATCTGGGAAGAAGGTGAAGGCTCTTAGGAGTGACAATGGTGGTGAATTCTTCTCTGGTGAGTTCAAGGACTTCTGCAGCGCAAAAGGGATTCGAAGAGAGCTCATAACTCCCCATAACCCACAGTAGAATGGGGTTGTTGAGCGGAAGAACATAACGATTGTGGGTGTTGCACGGGTGATGTTGCATGATCAGGGCCTACCCCTTCACTTGTGGGCGGAGGCATGCAATACTATAGTATATGTGCAGAACCGTTGTCCTCACAGGATACTTGGCATGAGTACACCTGAGGAGGCTTATTCTGGTAAGAGGCCTGATATTTCCCATTTGAGGATTTTTGGTTCTCCTGTTTACATGCATGTGACGAAGGATGCCAGGAAGAAGCTGGAGCTGACTGCAGAGGTTTGGATATTTGTGGGGTACACTGATACGCCCCACAACTATCGTGTGTATTTGCCAGACAGTCGTAAGACTGTTGTGCGACAGGATATCAAATTTCAGGAGGAGAAAGCCATGAAGTGTTCGCTTGAGAGGGAGCCACACTTGCATGCAGATGAGGAGCTATTAGTTCCTAAGGATGAGCTTCAGGATGTGGATAAGCCACAAGATGAAGTTCATGGAGTGGAAGAGACCACTCATGCAACGCCAACCATCAGAGGGTGAAAGCGCACTACAGAAGTTGAGCAATTGGATCAAGATGCAGAGAAGGTTGTAGGACCACCTACAACACATCGCAGAAAGAGACATTCACCTGATTGGTACACTAGATACATGGCTCTTATGAGAAAATGTGTTGTGACTGAGCCATCCTCTTTCAAGGAAGCTGTGGAGGATCCCGCATGGGTAGATGCCATGGTGGAAGAGTATGATTCGATTGTCAGAAACAGTGCATGGGAGATTGTCCCAAGACCAAAGGAGAAATCAGTGGTGGGTTCGAGATGGATCTACAAAGTGAAGCAGGAAGTTGACAAGAGTGTGGAGAAGTACAAGGCAGGATTTGTTGCGTGAGACTTTTCACAGATAGAGGGGATTGATTATGAGGAGACCTTTTCACCTGTCGGAAGGTATTCTTCCATACGGACGATTCTTTCTCTCTCAGTGCAGATGGGGTGGCACATCCATCAGATGGATGTGAAGACTGCATTCCTCAATGGAGTCATTGAGGAGGAGGTGTACATACATCAGCCCGAAGGTTTCAAGATCTTTAGCAGTGAGTCGCATGTGTGCAGGCTCAAGAGAGCACTGTATGGGTTGAAACACGCACCTTGTGCTTGGTACACATAGATAGATAGTTATTTCACTGGACTTGGATTCTCCAAGAGTGAGGCAGATCCTAAACTATACCAGATAGTGGTGGAGGGTAAGTTGTTAATCATTGTACTTTATGTATATGATTTGATTTTGACGGGAGATGAGTTGTTGATACTTTCATGCAAGGAGGATCTTGCTAGAGAGTTTGAGATGAAGTACTTGGGCCTCCTTCATTATTTCCTGGGCTTGGAAATTCGGCAGTGCAGTGATGGAATATTTGTTTCTTAGGGTAAGTATGCCCGAGAGATACTGGAGAAGTTAAACATGCATGGCTACAAGCCTGTTGGCACTCCTATTCTTGGAGGTTGGAGGAAGGAGGATGCTACTTCAGCGGAGGTAGTGGATGCCACTGTTTATTGATAGTTGGTGGGGTCGCTTATGTATCTGGTCAATACACGACCCGATATATGCTATGCTGTTAACCAGCTTTCACAAGCTATGGTTAAGCCAACCAAGCTCTTCTGGAAGGCAGGCAAGCATGTATTACGTTATCTCAGAGGCACATCGGGATATGGATTGTGGTATAGACAGGAGGATGAGGTGAAGTTATGTGGCTTCACGGATGCAAATTGGGCAGGGAGCCCAACGAACAGAAAAAGCACATCTGGAGGGATCTTCAGTATCGGGTCGACAACAATTTCTTGGTACAACAGGAAGCAGAGATCCGTGGCACTTAGTTCAGCAGAGGCCGAGTATATGGCAACAAGTTTGGCTGCATGCGAGGCTATATGGATGAGGAAGATCCTGGTCGGGTTGTTCGGGTCACACTTGGAGCCTATTGTGATTTATTGTGATAACCAAAGTTGCATTAAACTCTCGGCTAATCCAGTATTTCATGATAGATCCAAGCACATCCACATCATGTACCATCATATCAGAGATTGTGTGCAACGAAGAATCATGTTACTTTCATACATTCCCACGGAGGATCAGGATGCTAATATCTTGACGAAGGCGCTCACCAGGAGAAAATTCGAATACCAAAAAGGCAGGATAGGGGTTGCAGATAGTCCATATCTTGTTGAGAGGGACTGTTGAAAATGCAACAAGATGATGGAGCTTAGTGAAAAGAAGTCGCCTTCACTAAGTGGGCTCGCAGGCTATTTTTGGCGCAAAGTCTATTTTTAGACATATGGATCATGGTCTAGGAGTTGCAGGAAGCTATTTATGGATGATTGGTCATGTTGGTAAAAATAGATGGACCTCTATTTTTAGACATATGGGCGGAGTCTATTTTTAGACTGCCAGTCAAAAAGTAGAACAGTCGAATATTATTAGCTCTTAATAATATTTGGACTATAAACATTATCTTATCCTCTTGCAACACTTCAG
>APFE030839449.1:0-38283 GCA_000404065.3 Pinus taeda
AATCCTGCAGCAACCTCTGAACTTCTTCTGGCAAATCTGAAACCTGTGTATGAAGTACTACTGCCTTTGGTCTCCTTATGACAGCAAAATTTATCACGCTGTCCTCAATCTGTTTTATAAATTCTTTTCCGCCTAACAGCAGCGCTTTCACCCCACTAGCTTCTGCTGTATTTTCCTCCTTGATGGGTACAAGCGTATGCTTGATCCCATCTTTCACAAATTTATAGCAGTTGGTTTTCCCATCATGAACTGCACTTCTATCAAACTACCAAGGCCGTCCCAACAGTAAGTGACAGACATCCATTGGCATGACATCCCAAAGGATCTTGTCCTTATACTTACCGATCTGAAACTCCACCTCACACTGTTCATCAACTAACAGTTGATGCCCCTTCTGCAGCCATGACACTTTGTAGGGAGTAGGATGTTTTAACTTTTTTAATCCCAGCTTCTCTACCATCTCTATAGCTACTAAATTATCGGTACTCCCACTGTCAATGATCAACTTACAGCACTTACCCCGTGACTTGCAAACAGTGTGAAACAAAGCCTTTCGCTGATCTGGTTCTGCAACTTCTTTTGCTGGTTTTAACAACACTTTATTTAACACCAAGGCTTCGCCTGTTTCTAGTGTATTCTCTGCTTCTTGAGGTGTCTCCTCGACATCCTCCGGCTGAGCAACATAGGTTCCTCTCCCACCTGCTGGTTCACCTTCAGGACAGTCATATGACTTGTGTCCCAATTTGTGACAACGATAGCACTGGACAGTTCCCCTGCCTCTACCAAATCCTCGCCCTCGCTGAGCTGGTCGTCCTTCCCTGGTGCTGTTGTCCTTCTCTGTTGTACCAGCAGATTTGGAACTGCTACCCTCGTCATTTGGGCCTGCACCTCTACCTCTGTCATAAACCTTGCCTTTTCCCCTGCCAGAACCACCTCCTCTCTTGGTGTTCTATTTTCTGTTTATTTTCTCCTCTGCCTTCAGTGCAAACAGATAGGCCTCATCCAACGTTTGAGGTGAGAGGATACCGATTTCATCCAAAATCTCCCCTCTCAAGCCATTCACAAATCTGGTTGTTTTTTCTGAGGTATCTTCCACATACCCTGCTCGCAAATTCAACTTGTAAAATTCCTCTATAAACTCCCTAACAGTCATTCCTCTTTGCTTCAAGTTCTGTACATGTCTGTACAACATGATCTGGTAATCTTTCGGTAGGAACTTCTCCTTCAGTTTTGCTTCCATTTTGGCCCACTTCTTGATAGGTTGTTTGTGTAATCTCTTTCTCTCTGCCTGAACGCTATCCCACCACAAGGACGCATGTCCATTCAGCTTGGTGGCGGCGAACTTTACTTGTTTGTCCTCACTGGTTTCCTCAAACTCAAAAAATTTATTGACTTCACTTAGCCAATCCAACAACACATCTGCAGACAAACTTCCGTCATAAGTAGGTAACTCATGCCTTGGCTTATGACTGGACAGCAAAACTGACTTCAACAATCTAAGTTCCGGTGTCACCCCTTCGTACTCATCCTCTAGTTCAGCTATTTCTTCATCATTGTCATCTGCTGGGTTTCTTCTTCCCCCGGCCTCCACCACTGCCAATCTTTCACGCAAAACTCGAATCTCCTCTCGCAGTCCATCATCTACTACCCTACGGACTACTCGTCCTCTTCCTCTTCCTCTTCCTCTTCCTCTTCCTCTTCATTCACCTTCAACCTGTTCCATTAGTTCTAACTCAAGAAACTTGCTCTGATACCACTTATGATGGCTTCCTGCCGATTCTAATACACCTGTCGTTGATATGACTTGGCGTCCGGAACAAATTTATGTTGACTTAAATTGTTGGTACGATATCTCGGTAATCGATTTAGGGTTTTTCCCGGTTCCGTCGGTTAACGCTCCACACCTGCCGGTTCCAATGCCTTTTGTCAACTGTTGCCCTGTTCATTCGTCATTTGCACTCTTCCGCTGCTCTGAAAAAACTTGCTCTGCGACTGTGGCGAAACCCTCGCTCTTCGTTGTTCTGGTTTCAACTGTTATTTGTATGGGTCTTGCTGGTCCACTACTGCGATGGAGGTGAGACTTCGATGGCCTGTGAAGGCACCTCTTTCTCTGTACGATGGTATTCTTGTCCACTATGTATCGATTGGTTTTTTCCTTCTATGCACACACTGTTCCTATTTGTCTGATTGATGAATTTTCTTCCGCGACAGGTCTTCCTCCAAGCTTCCGCGCTTCGACATGGTTACTGAGGTAAATTTTTGTTCCCTGTTAGACGGTTTCAACCCTTATCGCTCCAACCCTAACGCCTTTTGCTACTGTTCTTTAGGATATGGTGGTTTTTTTCCAGTTCCTCGACCCCGTCTCTGTGGCCACAGGTAAGACTCTGTGCCTAACCCTTAATTGGTTATGATTTTCACTCTTTATTTGTATTTGTGTATGTTATTAATCCTGTTCTCGTTCGTTGCAGGTACTTTCATGTGGTCGCTCCGTGGTTCGTTGTGCTCTACGCTCCCTATCGAATTCTCTGGCTCTTCACCTTACGGGTAGTGCCTTCCCATTGAGTTGTCTGTAATTTATTTGTAGTTCTGAAGGTGTTCGTGGGTAGTCTGTCTTCCGAGTAGAAAAGTAATGACTCTGTCAAATTGTGTAACCCTCCTTGGTTCCAATCGTTGGTCTCGGCCCTTGCTTCTGTAATGTGGTAACTTAATTTTTTTTGCTAAAACCCTTGATGGGTATCTGGCGGTTTCGAGTACTGGCTCTATAAATTAATGCTGTTTATTTAGTGGGAAGGTTGCTCGTTAACTCGAGCCCTCGTCCTGTAGCTTTCACATTTCAGGTATTAGAAACCCTCGGTCTTGTTCGACCCCTATCCGCCGCTCTATTGGTGACTCATGCTGTATTATTTTGATTTACGGTTGTAACAAATGTTTGCTCGACTCTATTTCGAGACTCTGTTTATTTAATGAAAATTCTGTTCGAGAGAAAACGTGTATGCCTGGTCTGTAATTACTTTACTATAGTAGTTTAATGAAATGATTCAAGTATACATTTGTTACATGTCGTTACTTGCTCTGTTCTTAAACATGGTATGAGGGTTTGATTTTCTCGTTTACCTGGAAATGTGCTTGAATGCCGAACTCCCACTCGCCTCTGCCTGGAAACGATGTTTGTATGACTTTACTCCGCGCTGTTGGTTATTTACTCTGTCCGGGTTTCATCTGCATTCGCAATTACTCATTCTTCTATGCCTGTAGATGACAATTTGTGGCCATGCTCTCGGCTATTTTTGTTTACTCACTGTTCTGTTACTCCTGTGGTAATTTGTGGCTATGCTCTCGCTATTCTTGTTTACTCGTTGTTCTGTACTCCGATACCAACTTGTCACACAGAAATGAAATTATAGTGCATGAAAAATTTAAATACACAGTGGTGATATAATTGAGAGATAATACAAATGTTTTATTTAGAAATGACTGTAGATCTTCTGTTCTTTTCTCTGTCTGAGGAATCGTTTACAATGTTTCTCGTTTCTCTTTTAACACCCCTGAAACACTACAGTTCTGTCAGGTAGAACTACCCCAACAGATTGGGTAACTGTCTATCAGTTTCTAACTGCCCCTAATTAATATAATTGTAAAGAGACTAGTTAACTAATAAAAGGAACTAATTAACTGACAATCTATTTTGCTGTTCATAATTTCTATTTGAAAAAGAAACAATTCATGACTCCAACCGACCTGGTCCTAATGTCTTATAACAAAATAAAATAAGTAAAATAACGTAAAATAACTGACAAGCCTACAACTGTCCAACGATGTGTGTATGATTGCCTCTTCATGAGACTGTCAACCAACTTCCGTCTCCTCGGAGCTGGATGCTCCTACATCAGAATACACCAAAGCAATTACATCCATTGGATCTTATTTAATATACATACTAAATTTAATTTACAAATATAATCTATGGATAAAGGGAAAAATAAAAAAATAATATAGAAATTGAGTATGGAGAAATGTAACCTACCTGTTGTGGAATCTTGGTCTTCCCAATCAGATGTAGTTTGTCCCTCCAAAATCATTTCAATCCAAATTGATCTCCTCAATCCCATTGGATTCTCAACCGAATGAATCTGAGACCATTTATTGTTCATTAAATCAACGCAAGGCACTCATGTCGTTTGTTATCCTAACTAAAACATGTTATATTTGCAACGAAATGCTACGGATTTGGGCCAGATGTAAGACCTTTTTGTGGAGCTAAGCATTCATCTCACTTTTAAGTAATAATATGGAAATGCAGGTGCTAACTAACTAACATTAATATGGAAACACGGGTGCTAGCTGACTAACATGGCTGATGGCGAATGGTACAATGTTAAATGTAATTTATGTACATTTGTACAAAATGTAATGATGACAAAATAAGACTCTCACCAATCAAAATACATATAAATTAATTAAATTGATAATAAACAAAAATTAAATTAAATTTCTAATGTCAAACTTTATGCAAAAAGCATTTGATTTTTAATCATCTCTTGAATTAATACAATGTCAACGCAAATCGATTACGTTATTACCTGTCAGCAGTAGGAATAATAATATGCCATAATGTATAGAGCCTTTTTCCATGTCATTATCATTGCTCTCCTCATGCACATAACACAATGTAGAGCAATATTGATTATTTGATACTATGTTAGAACTAGTATGTCGATCAAATAATACTCACACATCATAAAGAAGAAAACCCATTATATGAGATGTGTTCGAGTATAATAAACACATGTTAAGATGATATCATTATATGATGTGGTTTCCTCATGTACAAAAGAGGCTTAACCTCTTGTGTATATATCTATTAGGTGTACAAAAGAGGCTTAACCTCTTGTGTATATATCTATTAATGTATAACATGTGCTCACATGCTAACCACATCTTGTGTATGAAGGTAGGTCAATGGGGCTACAAAGATGCCTATTAACAAGTCACACAAGTCAAGTTTAGTGAACATCACTTCAACCATCTCTTTGATTAAGTGAGATGGTGCAACACACTTAACATTACTTAAGACTTTAAGAGTGTCGAAATAATGCACTAAATGTGAAATAAAGACAAAAAAGGACAATAATTTATAATTTATAAAATGTATGATTTTTAGATAAAGAAACTAAAAAAATGTCTTTCTTTAAATTATATACAATAGCCAAATTAATAGCGGATTTTTGGTAAGCCAACTTAAATTGTTTTCTCGTTATGATGAATAAAAAATAAAAAAAATTTAATATGAAATTTTAAACTTTAATTATTAAAATTAAATTATCAAATATAATTACTTAAAAAAAATAAGTATATCCTTATTATATAATATTTAATAAAATGAAGTTTAAAACTTTAATATTAAAATTAAATTATCAATATATTTACTTATAAAAAAAAAATACATATATTTCATTTTATTATTATAATATTAATATTAATAAAATGTAAGATTATTAATATTAATAAAGCAATTGTATATTTTTTGAGAGGATTTTCAGAGACGTTGTACCCATGGCTGCACCTGCGACCCTCCGCCACAACCTGCAAGTCATCTCAGGCAAGCGGGAACAGAACATCGGTGCACGGGACAACACCTTGAGCTCCTTTGAGACAACTTCTGCAGGATATCTCGGCCAGGGTTGAAGGGGTGTATCGAACCAGGGGAAAATAAATGACACCGCAACGCATTTGCCAACAGTAAAAGGGGCCAGGACGAGCCATCACCAGAACGCGTGGAGCAACGACAGGGGGAAGAAGGAAAGGGAACCTGGACGCGACAAGGCTTGGACTTGCAGGTTTTCTCATCGGATCGGTTGCTAAAGTCAATGAAGGGGGATTGCATGGTGCATATATGCTCTCTCCCACAATGGATCGACTCAAACATTGGAGATCTGGCCTGGATCTAATCAATCTAGCCAATAATCGAAAGGGACGACAAGATCCAAAGGCCTTGGATCTTGGGGGTGAATGTTGTTGGAACAGGGATGCATTAAGTTTCCACATCCTGGGCTACGGCGCATATAACAACAAGCATCGTCGGGTAGCTGTGATGAGATCTGCCCTGGCACTCAATACAGACCTCACTGCTGGGACAAAACCCAATCGATTTCAAATTCTTGTCAGAACGCCCATGGGAAATACAATCTTGATTTGGATGCATGACACCGATAGGGCAATAGATCTGAAAAATAACATTGCAAACCAGATTGGCTATCCGGTAGGCGAGCAAAATCTAGTAACAGGGGGCAGATCGCTACAGGATCACAGAACCTTGAAGGAGTACAACATCAAGCCAAGAACAACTATCATTCTCAATATGAGACTACGAGGGGGTGCAGAAACCAGCAAAAAAACAGAAGGAGGCAGTGCATCCAAAACAAGTCACAACCCAGCTCAGCACCAGTAATACAGAAGCGAAGGAGTGTCCTACAAGCATATCTTACAAAGTGGGAAAGCTCCTCCGCCAGTCCCCAAGCAAGCCGGAACAGAACCAAGCCCATACATAGTGGAACAACTACAGCAAATACCAGAACTAACAATTGATATAGCAGAAGCAGAAAAGGTATGTGACAGCTATGAAAAGCAAGCCATCATCTACCGATTTAACGGGTTTTGGCCCAAACCCTTGGATCTATTTCATTGGATACTCACAAATTGGTCTTTGGGCTGTGAGATCCACCTCTGTTCAAAAGGTTTTTTCATAGTAAAATTTCAGTCGATAGAAATCAAGGAGTGTGTGCTTCAGCAAGGACCATGGTTTTGGGGCTCTTCGGGTCTCTTTACTACTCCATGGTTCCCGGATTTTGACGCAAACACTTATGTTGTATCTCGGATGCATGTATGGGTACGTCTTCATAACCTCCCCATCCATTTTTGGGACCAACAGATACTTGCACGTATAGGTAACTCCATAGGCAGATTTATCAAAATGGATACACAAAGAATTGAAGAAAGAATTTATACATTCGCACGCATATGTGTGGAAGTAGACCTTAGTAAAGGATTACCGGAAAGCATAAAACTGAAATACAAAGACCAAAGCTGGTTGAAGTCATTAGATTATGAAAATACAGCCTTTAGGTGTAGCATATGTCGGCAAACTGGACATTTGCAAAATGCATGCCCAGAATACAAAAAGAACAGTCGCAGAAAGAAGAAAATAGGTAACCATAAAAAAGGATGGAAATTCTCTTATACAGAATCAGAAATGGAGGAAGATGATGAGGAGGAAGAACCAGTCTAGGAAGAAAGCAACCAAACAGAAACTTAGAGGACGGCCCCACAAGAACCTATGGAAACACAATCGGGAAAGAACACAAATTCATTGGAAATCAGTGGAACCAAAAGGCAGCACTCTCCAGAAGCCTCTGATTCAGACAAGGAAAATCCTCGACCCGGTGAAGTTAATCCTCTTCAACTTGTTCCCATATTTCCATCCCAAGGAGAATGGCAAAAAGTTGAGAAGAAAAAGGGGAGAAAGACATGATTTCTCTCAATTCTCCTTCTTGTAATCGTTGCGGTCTTTCCTCTTATTTCTTGTTTATTTTTTATTTTTCTATTAAGCATTCAAACTGGACGGGCACTGGTCCGAGCTTTCCTCAAGGAGGAGGCCATGTAATCTGTCCAGTGTTTCTCTCTACATGTCTAGCTGGACAAGGCTTAGTTTCCTCTTCCAGCGAGCTCTATGACTCCAAATTATAGAGCAAAATGAATGTTGCGGCATATACTTGAACTTTTTATCCTGGTAATAAAAAGTTCGCTTTTTTCTTTGGAAAAAAAAAATAAAGCAAATGTATAATAAAAAGCATATTAAAATAAACCAAAAAATATGTTTTAAAATTACATATGAATTAAATGCCATGATATAGGTTATACAACATGCCATATGACATATAGCAGTTGTATTTAATAATATGAACTACAATAGGGAGACACGTTATTAGTATACTAATAAATACCACAACAAAGTATACAAAAATTATTATACAATTGACTATAGCAAAGAAGCAAATTCTAAGTTCTTAGTGATAAACTAATAAATGTCTCAAGAAATTGCATACAAGTTATTAGATTACGCTTAAATTGTATCTATGCATTGTCATGGTATTTATGACTTTGCCATAGAGTATTTAGATCTCGCTTAACAAGAATATACAAATAATACTAAAGACATTATTTGCATTGGTAAAACTAAAACCACACCATTTTAATTTGGTGTGTATTAATACACCATTTTAATTTGGTGTGTATTAATACACCATTTTAGTTTGGTGTTAATACTCTACAATTTAGTATACAAAATATATTCTAATAAATAATTATATGAGATATGTTGTATAGAAGATATATTGTTATGTGGAAATTTGCATTTACGAATAAACACAATTTTCCTAGGGGATAGCTACATCTAGAACAACAGATTTAAAGTGCTTAACCTTTTTCTATAGAGGATAAATAAGACAAGGGATTTATTTGTTATCTTTCGCTTTCCCTTTGTCTCTTTTGTATGGTTCCCGTCGCTCCTTCTCGAACTTAATCCGCTTGACAAGTACCTACAATCATAAACAGAGGACAAAAACCAATCAAAAGCAAGAGATCTGTCTACTACAAGCAAATGGAATCAAAAGCATTTACACATATAATCATCATACATAAAGACAAGAATATGGGAAAAGGTGTAAACAATTTTAATAAGTAGAAGGAAAAAATACAACCATGAAGTCCGATCCATTGTCACTCTTCCAACTTGAGTTCCAACCAACATCACATTAATAGAACAACACTCTGACAGCATAACAACACTTGCTTATAATCTCAAACCTCACACCAATAGTATCTCCTTACAAATTCTCAAAGTCCAGCCCCTGATCACTTAGATGAGCGCTCAATTTATAGGAAAATGGAAGTTTGGTCATAAATGAGGGTATTGAATGGCCTTCCAAACTTAGAGTTAGTTACCATGGAGGAAGGGATGAGAGGATAGGAGGTTACTTAACTCATCCCCTATCCAATTTCAAGCTCATAGGAGATGACAAGTGTGGGAATATTTTAGATGGCTCCTGAAGATAAGAATATTCCCATACTCTATGATGATTTCGCTCAATCTCGCCCAGCGCAAGTTAAAGTGGGCCTAAGTGCTCTTTAAAGCACCTTGACATGGGCCTACCTACACTAAAGCGCACTTACCCTTGACCAAGGCTGCGTTGGTCCCTCAAGGATGCATTTTTGGAGGGCTTCAGGCCAAGAAACTCTCAGGGAAGGAGGCATTCAAAGTGATGACTTGTCTAGGGCATGTAGCAACTGAATTAGGGTTTGATGAGCCCTAATAGTATTGATCTGAATGATGGGAGTGATGTGCCCAAATGGATCTGTAAAAGCTTCCCCCTAAAGCATGAAGTCGAAAATAATAATGTCAAGTGATATGCTTTACGATGTGATGAGGAGGTGCCGAAGTGGATGGTGCCCTGCACCGATTACAATACATAATATCATGATATTTTGAATTTTTCTCATGAATTGCTGAGGGAAGGCATATCGATGCTCAGCATATAAACTTTCATTACAAGTATGTAGATAGTCCTCTACAGATATAGACCCATGATGGGATGACCATCAATGTAAAGCCATTGTACGAATGATTTGGTACTTTCCTGAAATTGCAGCCCGGATGGATGAAACTAGATCCAGGGTCTTATATCTCGTCCAATCGTTCGCTCAAGTACGAGTCTAACCATGCGAATATGTGATCTGAAGTCGAACATGGGAAGACATCATATGATTACTAGCCAATTATGTAAGTCATTAATAGACGTGAGAGAGATCACTAACAATGATAATGATCCTCAAGGTACTGCAGTACATTCTGCATGGTGTGAATGGATGTTTTGATGTCGAACACCAAACAAAGTTTTTCAGTCGAAGGCCAGTGATGTCAACCTATCGCTGAAAGCGAGAAAATTGTAATTGATGTATGCAAGCCCCAAGGTACTGAAAGGGTGTTTCTAAGTCAAATTCTTGGATAATGTGTTGATGTCGACAAGAAACGACTTGTTGTAGGAGGGCCTTGATGTATCCCACATCAACGACACCAAACGAGTGTAATGATTTTTGGAGACGGAATGTGGCTGACAACACAAGGTTCAGGAATGGCGGTCATGAAAATGAAGGTTTTGAGTATTGCAAAGGATGAATTTAACTTAGTGACTTCTCTTGAACATGTCGACGACACTGAATGAATTGGAAACATTGACCCAGAACCAAAGTAATGGATTGTATGATAGACCAAGGTATGATGACCATCAAGCAGACAACCCAACCCATGTAGCCACAATGATGAAGTGAAAGTGTCATGTTCAGGAGCAACTTGGTGCCATAAAGTGGTTTACCCCTTTTCCCATTTTCCCCAGTCATTGCTCACCGGTACCTCTTTATTTTTTATCAAGCTTGAGGAGGATAACATATGCTTGTTGTATAATTCCACCCTTTGGGTGAATCCATTGCTATGTGATGTTTTAACGAGTCTAGCGAACGTGAAACTCAGTCTTGTCATGATGGACAAGTTTGTCGCTATTTGATGTTTTAAAGAGTTTAACAACAATGATAACTCAGTCCTTTTCATGTTTAGAGAGTTTGAAAAGGGACAAAAAGAAAACTCCACAAGTTCTTTTTCGTAGATTTGTCTCTCAAGTCCGAAAAAGCGTAAAACAATACGAGAGAGAACCTATTGACCATGTTCGATCAACGTATTCCTTTTTTCGTAAATAATCTATCTTAGTTTGGAAAAGGGTTAAACTTACACTGAGTAGATGTCGTTTCCAATCCGTTAACGAGCTGAAAAGGACAAGTGCTCGACAATCTTTTCATATTTTGAGAGTCTGAAAAAAGCTTAAAGAGGACTCCATTTAAAGGAACGAGTGGTGTCTAGGATAAAAATTGGTTCTGGTAATGTTGGAACTTCTCAAAATGTGTTGATTTATGTGAAGAGGTTGGCTAATAAGACCACTCATTGCAACTGTTCCTCAAAAAGGGTAAAACAACCAAGTGAAAGTGTATGATTGACCAAGCAGATAGTGACAATGGAAGGAGAAAAACCAAGGCTCATCAGACGAAAGAGGCTGATAGAATGGCAATCACGAGGGTTAAAATGGAGATGGGTTCATGTTTACACAAGCTTGAACTATATGGAACTATGCTTGGATTTAGTTTCATGTTTACACAAGCTTGAAACAAAAAACTATGCTTGAATTCAATTTCATTTTTACACAATCTTGAAACAAAAAACTATGCTTGGATTCAGTTTACATTCCTCCAACATGATGACTTGATTCTAGGTGCATGCCCCCCAAGCTTCGTTGCATTCACCTAAGTAGACTACTTGTGGCTATGAAGTGGATGGAATGAAGGTTCCTTTACGAGATCAAGTGAAAGACTCGACTGGGATTTTACGAGATCTACTCAAAGACTCGAATTGGAACTTTGTTCCAGGAGACCTTGTTTCATTTTTTAATGAGCTTGACGCAAGACAAGGAACTTTGCTCATATTCCTTGTTTCATTTTTTTAACAAGGTTGACACAAGACCAGGAACTATACTCATATTCCTTGTTTCATTTTTTAACGAGCTTGACACAAGACAAGGAACTATGCTCATACCGTTTGTTTCACTCTTTAACGAGGTTGACACAGTAAAATAACTATCCTCATATTCCTTGTTTCATTTTTTTAATGAGGTTGACACAGTAAAATAACTATCCTCATATTCCTTATTTCATTTTTTAACGAGCTTGACACAAGACAAGGAACTATGCTCATATTCCTTGTTTCATTTTTTAACGAGCTTAACACAAGACAAGGAACTATGCTCATATTCCTTGATTCATTTTTTAACGAGCTTGACACAAGACAAGGAACTATGCTTATATTCTTTGTTTCATTTTTTAACGATCTTGACACAAGACAAGGAAATATTCTTATATTCCTTGTTTCATTTTTTAACGAGCTTGACACAAGACAAGGAACTATGCTCATATTACTTGATCACAACCCATAAGAGGTCATGACTTCCAAGAGGTTCTCATCAGATGGGAGAACAATGCTCTGGAAAGAGAGATCTGGTTCCAATGCCCCCAGTACATAATGTACAACATCATGGAATTGATCGTCCATTGATGTAGGCATGGAATGGGTTGCCACATAATTAACTCGTGGCGGGGAAGATACCATTGGGACAAAAGGACCATTTAGGGAAGATGGTTGACTGGAAGCCATATTTGGACTGGGAAATGAAAGCTAGTCAATGGTGATAATTCTACCTTCATGTGGAAAACACATCACTCAAAAGAGTGTTGAAACAATAACTCCCATGTCATAAACATAATCGCACCCAAGAAGTAAATTGTAATTTAAAGGGCTTGGGACTACCATCACATTGAGATAAACATTTTTTCCTCCCAAAGTAATAGGAAACTGAGGAAAGATCCCTAATGGTTGACTAGTTCCTCTTTTAAAAGCCAACAAATTTTGGGTAACAGGCACAAGTGGCGGTGAACCGAGCGCTTGCCAAGCAGTGGAGGAAAGAATACTCACAGATGCACCTTCATCTATAACAGTGCCAGATATAATCATATTACAAACCTGTACTGTGATCTGGAAAGGCACATAAGAAGGAAGATGACATCTTGCTAGTCGATTCCAAACAAAGGAAGTGACCAGACTACTTGGAGGGGGTACCATAAGAATGGGAGAATTACCCCCCTTGAGTTACGAGAATGGGAAGATTTTCCTCCTGTCTTGATGGAACAGGAGGGTTGCCTCCAAGCTCATTGGAATCTCAAGAAATAAAAATAACCTAAGTGGTATCATACTCACTCTCTATGGGAAAGGTACGATTAACTAAAGGTGAAATTGGGTCAACTGTTTCCTCAACCTGTGATTGGTCAGGTATAGACTCATGGGATTCACATTCAGAGAGAATGGGTTTGAATGACGGTTGATTTGGGTCAGTCACTTCATCAACTAGTGAAGGATTGAGAGAGTCTCCTGTAACCAGATGGAAGTCACTGTAGTGAAGCAGGACAGTTATCCAACACTTTTTTGGCTTCATCCAGAAAGGGACAAAGGAGAATGGGGTGATTCCCTTCACATAACCTACAGGGGAATTTAACTTTACCCTTCTTTCCATGAACTTTACTACCACTAGTTGATGGTGTGTCACCAGCATGATCTCCAAAAGTTGATGACATAGGATGATGTGAGCGAGAAGACCATTCTTCTAAGATCTGAGGAATACCAGAACAATTTCGAAGAAGATGGTCTCTCGTACAAAGTTTGCAAGGATATCAAACTTTGTGAGGCTTATCGGATGGTTTCTCATCCGAAGTTGCATTCGAAGCAATGGTTGCTTGGTTGGCCCCTGGTGAATTTGCTTCTTCTTCTTCTTCTTCCCTTTCTTCTTCTTCTTAGACACCTGGTTACTAGTGTCAATACTTTCACCAAGCGAAGAGGAAGAAGGGGAGGAAGAAACAACCGACAAAGAAGGCAAAGGGTCAACTTTAGGATCAACTAGAGGTTGATTTTGTTTAGTTGGAGGAGTACTCGATTGCAGAGAAATCACGACATTTTGAACCAAGGAGGTTGAAAACAACCATACTGGCAAGCCAATGGTAAATCCTGGAAGGGACCATGTAGCCATATAAGGAGCACCAATATTTCTGAAAGGAGGAAAAGGACTAGGATTCCCATCAAAAGGAATTCCTTGATCGGTGGACTCCGGAGTTGTTGCCATATGTCTCAACCTAAGATCAACTGAGTGAACATGGAGGATGCTATCCGCAGTCAATTAATTTTATTTTAATCAAAATAAAATAACAAACAAAAGATGGATGATCTAGGCAAAAGGATTACCAAGTAACTATGAACTGCAGTATACCTCCTGCCGAACCGAGAAGTACGGCAAGCAATCTCCTCGAATGTTGTGTTTGGTGTATCACAGTGTACAAGGCGGCTGACTCGGTTACCTATGGATGGATAGCAACCTAATGTAGTCCTCCCATATATACCCAAAAGTACGTGGAGGCCCAATCTGTGTTAGTGTTGTCTAATGCGAAACCAAGTAGTGAGAGCATTCCTTTATACTTTACATACTGTAACACCACCCTATATACCCAAAAGTACATGGATGAGCTACGATATACTTACGTACGTGGAATGAGGTATCACACTTGGAATGTATCATAGATAATTAGCGACAGCTGCTATGTTTAACGACGCCAAAACACATCTCTAGCCTAGACCTCTAAATGTTATGCATTAAGTTACAATGCTCCATTAGGTTAATTGAGATAACTTTTAAGTTGATCTTGATTAAGAGTTTTTCTGTCAAGGTTTGCCACATGATGTCTTTGAAATTCCTAGAATGCAACTAATATGATAAGCATTATTTTCATTCAATTTACAATGAAAACAATCAGATCTTTAACAAAGAGCAAAGAGCACACCTAATGCAATTTCCCTAGGTATTTCTATGAGCACACTCAAACTTTTTCAATGCACAATGCAAGTTTTTCTTTTCAATCCCCTTAATGTTGAAATGGACAAAAGGAAACTAATGCACATACAATCAATCAATCTTTTTGCAAGAACGAAGACTTTAGGACAGTTCTTTTCGAAAGAAATGAAGACTTTTACGACACTTTCTTTTGAACAAAGATTAATCGACTATAAACTAACTTTGACAATGAATTGATAGTGATAAAGAAATCATTTAAGAAACACTAAACAATCAAGGCCAAAGTATGGCTAGCAAAGGAAACACAAATTGATTTCAGAGATACAAGCATTATTGATCTTTCAGCAAGCAGAAACATAAGGAAATTTGGGAAAAATCAAGTCAAAGGAAGGATTTTAAGGAGGATCAGTGCAGCCTTGAATGGGAGACAATGTGCTTCAGATCACTGTCCTCAAGCCAGGGGTGCTATGCTTTGTCTCTAGACCAAACCTGTGCTGGTGCCAGAGAGGCCATTCTAGGGGCTTTCAAGCACAATTTTTACCAAAAAACTATTCAAAAAGGTTGAAACAAGATCAATGGAAGCAAGTAAAGTCTACCAGGGTGTACTAGGATGAAGGTAAACTACCCGGAACAATGATCATTCCCCAGCGGAGTCACAAATTTGTTATGTGGAATTTTGCATCTACAGATAAACACAATTTCCCTAGGTGGATAGCTACACCTAGAACAATATATTTAAAGTGCTTAAATTTTTTCTATAGAGGATAAATAAGACAAGGGACCTACTTGTTATCTTTCGCTTTCCCTTTGTCTCCTTTGTATGGTTCTCGTCGCTCCTTCTCGAACTTAATCTGCTCGACAAGTACCTGCAATCATAAACAGAGGACAAAAAACAATCAAAGCAAGAGACCTATCTACTATAAGCAAATGGAATCGAAAGCATTTACACATATAATCATCATACATAAAGACAAGAATATGGGAAAAGGTGTAAACAACTTTATTAAGTAAAAGGAAGAATTACAACCATGAAGTCTGATCCATTGTCACTCTTCCAGCTTAGGTTCCAACCAACATCACATCAATAACACAACACTCTGACAACATAACAATACTTTCTTATATTCTCAAACCTCACACCAACAGTATCTCCTTACAAATTCTCAAAGAATAGCCCCTGATCACTTAGATGAGTGCTCAATTTGTAGGAAAATGGAGGAGGTTTGGTCATAAATGAGGGTATTGAATGGCCTTCCAAACTTAGAGTTAGTTTCCATGGAGGAAGGGATGAGAGGATAGGACGTTACTTAATGCATTCCCTATCCAATTTTGAGCTCATAGGAGATGATAAGTGTGGGAATCTTCTAGATGGCTCCAGAAGATAAAAATATTCCCATAACCCTATGATGATTTCGCTCAATCTTGCCCAACGTAGGTCAAAGTGGGCCTAAGTGCTCTAGAAAGCACCCTGACATAGGCCTACCTACACTGAAGCACACTTACTCCTGACCAAGGTTGCGCTGGTCCCTCAAGGAGGCATTTCTTGAGGGCTTCAAGCCAAGAAACTCTCAAGGAAGGAGGCATTCAAAGTGATGACTTTTCTAGGGCATGTAGCAACTGAATTAGGGTTTGATGAGCCCTAATAGTATTGATCTAAAATCTGGGAGTGATGTGCCCAAATGGATCTGTAACAGATATGGTAATAAATAATTAGATGAAATGTTGTAATAAAAGTTAAATCAAATAATAATAAAAATTATTGATAACATAATAGTATTAGCCATATATAAAATAATTTGATATTTATTTTATTCAATTTATTACATACAATAATATTTATGAAGGTATTATAATTTATTATGTCACTAGTTAGAGTTTGATTATGGGTGAGAAAAATAACAACCATTTTACCTAATTATTTAGGATAACACCAATTAACATATAAATATTATAAAATATGTAAAAAAAAAACTACCAAAAATATATATGTAATTAATATATGTAAATTAATAATTAATATTTAATAAGATTAAATAAAATAATATTTTATGTATAAAATTATTATTTTTATATATAACAAAAAAGTATCATTAAGATATTTGAAAACATTTTCGCAAGAAATCACATTGGTAGATTTAGGCCAACGCGTTTTGAACCAACAAGTGTGGTTAAGAATAAGTATAATGCTAATTTAATTGTGAATATTTTGGGTTATATTAAAAAGAGATTTGCATCTTAAGAAATTTAATGTGTCTTGATGCTTAGTAAATCTAAAGTTAAGATGGATTTCTATACATCTTATATAATAAACATGAAATTTAATCCCTCTCAAGGTTTGATAAATTTAAAATTTAGATGAATTTTTAGAAGGATGAAATATTGAACCAATGAAAATTCACTTTTTTTTTGGAAGGAGTAATAGAGATATTCATCTTCAAGCCTCTTAGTATCACAAATGTGACGCACTCTTTCGTCCCAACGAGTTTTGGGAATTGTCTAGTGCTCAGTTTCACTTTGAAGCTCATGAGACTTAGTTCTTATATTGGCAATATTTGTTTTCTTCTTAGCACTCATCAAGACAAAAATATAATCTGGTTATCAAGATTGGGTTTGATCACCTCCTTATAATACCATAGCTTCCTTTTTCCCTCTAACTCCTTATCTTCCCACAACTTATCCTTAAATTTGGAAGTAATGATGTTTTTTAAATTATTCTTATTCTCCAAGATGATCTCCTCTTTTATCCCCCAATGGTCTAGCCAAGACTGGGCATCCTTATGTTTACCTCACTTGAGCTGGAATGTGGGGGTTTTGGCTAGAGTTTGAAGTAATTTTGGGGAACCTCTTGGCTTCCATGTTGTGAGGCTTCTTCTTATACATGAGATACTAAATCATAGATATGCTTTTAATGGAGGAAAGACTAGCTTCTATGAGGAGGATATGGTAGAGAGTATTTCATTTAAGCTTGAGGTTGTAGGTCATAAATTGATTTTGGATCAACTTAGTCTTCCTCCATGATTCTCTAGATAAACTGCAACCCCAATCCTCACATCCATATAAAATAACAGGGGCAACGAGAGTCTCAAAGAGGGACTTCTTTTTACTCCATACCCAAAGATCAATCGTCTTATAATTGCTTTCACGCCCATAATAATTTTTCCAACCTCCAATAATCCTTTTCTCAATGTTATAATTCCAGTTGAGCTGGTGATGAATGTCAGTTCTCCAGATATTTGTATGAGGAAAATTTATCCAAGTAGATATTATCATAAATGAAACTATCATAGTTGATTTTTTTGGATTTAATTATCATGATTTTAGTCTTGTCAGTATTAATAGTCATACCCATCCCGGAACAATGATCTTAGAGGATTCTAAGCTGCTTGTTGAGATCATCATGGCTCCTAGCCAGAAGAATGATATTGTCAGCATACAAGAGAAGAGTAATGACTAGACTACTGAGTCTGGGGCCAACACATCCTGCAACTTCCAGACACTCTTCTAGCTGATCAATGTAAATGCCAAAAAGGGTGGGGGATAAGGGACACCCTTGCTTGACTCCAATATTGCATTTAATTTCTTCTTACCAACCCTCAGTGGTCTTAAGCTTGACAATAACATTTTCGTATAACCTAGACACAACAACCCTTAACTCGAGAGGAACCATTATCTGTTCTAGCCTCTTCCATAACGTATCTCGAGGAATCGTGTTGAAAGCTTTTCTAAAATCAACAAAACAACATAAGAGATCAATTTTATTATTGCGACATTCCTCTACAATGATCCTATGAGTAACAAGATGGTCTATAGTTGAATGATGTCTCCTAAATCCAGCTTGTCCTTTAGCTCTTTTACCTTGGATTTTAAGCCAAAGGCTAATCTTCTTTTCCAAAAAGAGCCTATATAGTTTGGCTAAAATGTGGCTAATCATAATGGTCCTGTAGTTATAGGGATTGTTTTTATCCCCACTTTTAAAGACAAGAATAATAAGGCTTTGCGTCCAAGGCTTAGGGAAGGCTTGTTTCACTGCTAAATTGAGGAGTTTGTGTATATGAGGGATGAGGACTTACCTTTCTATTTTGAAAATTTTAGCTTGGTAGCCTTTGATATCCCTAGTTTTCCCATTATGAGTTTCTTAATCCCGAACTACACATATTCCAAAGAAAATATATCTTCATTTATAAGAGTTTTAAAGATGGTGCCCACGGGATTAAGGGAACATGTTTTGGTCTTTGAAGTATTTTCAATGTTCGATCATGCTTCCTAAATCCATGGTTAATGTGAAATTTTATACAGCCTCAACAATAATATAATATGCATGAAATATTTACATCCTCACCAATATGATATAATAATCCTGGCTTGCTATTGAAAATTGCAACACGAAATGTTAAAAATAGCATCAAGAAAGATCCTGATTTAATTTTGTCCTTGAATTAAATTAGGAATAAAATTGCAATTCCACATCACATGACAACTTATATTAGTTAACTAAATTAATTTGACTTAGTTGGCTCAGTTAATTCGAATTGAGGGTCTAATTAGAGCCATGTAGAGTGTCTCCTACATTATAGGAGCCCTTGTAGAGTTTATTTTGAGTTGTAATTAATTAATTCAATCTAACTGAGTTAAAGTATGTTAAACTAGTTCCGACTGATGGGAGAACTAGTGGGAGGTCTAGTAGTGCGGTGTTGCCTACAGTTGAGTGTGGTGTTGCATGAAGTACAGTGTGGTGTTGCTTGAAGTGCGGTGTGGTGTTGCCTGCAGTGATCAACCTGTAAACTAGATTCACTCATAAATAACTCATGCATGTCATATCATAGAAAGTCCCAGTTGAGATTGGAGTTCGGGGACAATGCACTATCAATTGTATAATCATCCGAATTGTATAGATGGCGCATGCAGTCAAAGAGCTTAAAGGAACTGCGTAATCTAATGGAAGAAAAATATTATTAAATATGAACCTAATTCCTCATTGAACAACATAAGGAAGTAGGAGCTTGGAAGGCTAGTAATTTGGCTAAGTATTGGCCAAAGGCAGGCAGTCAAGCAGAGGATAGAAAATACTTGTGCAGTTTGAGCTCAAGGTTGAGCATATCATATTATATTCATCCAAGACTTGTCTAGGAAGCAATGAGACATATAGAGATAGTGCAGAGGTTGCTTGGGCTTGAGCAAAGCATTGTAATCTTCTCATAATTTTTTTACTAATGCAATATACATATAGGAAGGGGTTTTGAGCATAAATCTTTCCCCTTAGATAAATCTTTTTGCATATGTGATTGAATCTTATCTCATGTTTTGTGATTTCTTGATCGATTAACTGTTTCCGCTGATGAGTAGAGTAGATTCAAGTCTTTTGTTTTAGAAAATTACGTAAGCAGTTTGAATCTACAAGGAATTTCTACATGATATCAGAGCTAGATTTATAGAAATTTCTACATGGTATCAGAGTTAGATTTGTATAAATTTCTACATGGTATCAAAATAGAAATCACTATCGAATAGAAGAATTTGAAGTTGTCCTTGCATATTGATGGAGCTCTAGTTCAAGGCAGATCCTGAAGAGCATATGTGTAGACTTCTTAATGGAGCTAGAAGGATGCTAGTGGGAAGATCAACGAGCTAATGTTTGGTGACACAAAAGGGAGTTGTGATCAATGATATTGGCAGAATGAGGAGCAGAGAGATTTCCCACAGGGAGATCGAGACTCAGAGGGAGTCTAGTTTCAGAGGGAGCAACCTATGGAAGTTAGTACTTTGGGATTTGGGGAGATCAGACTCATTATTGTAGTAGTTGCAACAATAGTGTGGAATTAACAGTAGAGCAGTAGCAACATCAGTATGAGTAGATCAAAGGTTATAGATTTGTGATTGAGAGGGAGCATGAATTACCTCTCAACATGCAGTCTTAGAAGCAACCTCAACAAGTTGTGGAGCAACCACAATTGGAGAAGCAAAGAGGAGGCTGAGCGGAGACATCCACTCAAGTAGAGACCTCTAATAGGGGGAGAGTTCGAGCCAAGTGGGTAGAGGGAGCACATGTAGCCATACCTCTAGGTGAGAGGTGGGGCGATGTGAAGCAGTAGTCCCAAGAGTTACATAAATTTGGGCAAGGTCCATTGAGGTGTGTTTGTCTCATGGATCATTACCTTGTTATGGGGGCCAACGATCTTTAGTAGCAGGAGGATAAATGTCAGTTAGATACTGAGGAGTGCATAACAGTGTTGACAACAGAGCAAGAGGCTCAGTAGCAGAGGCCAACAACAACACAGTTTTCCCATTAGATAGTTCCAGATTGATTCAGTGATTATTTCTATTTATTTTTTATTCTCAGTTGCAGATGTTACAGTAGCAATAACAACAATGAGAAGTGTTGCATGGAATACATTCCAAAGGTGTTAGATCAGGGTGTTGAAGAATCTAGGGCAAACAAAGTTAATGAGATTATTCTCGCCATGATAACTATTTGTGAGGTATTTTTAACTTTTCTTATTAACACAATCTTCTCTTGTTATTATTAGAGTGTGTCTTCTTAGTTCATCAAATAGTTACCAAAACAAAACAGACAAGAACACAAGATGTTGGCTTTCTGCCATGGCCAAAACTCTTTGAGAGGAAAACCTGCACAAAATCTTTTATAGATATTCCAATTGATGAATACCAAGACCATGACCCTTGACATATTAAGCCACTCCAAGACCATGACCTTTGACCTATTAGGCCAATCCAAGACCAAGAGTCCCAAGGAAAATTTTAAGGATGGAAAATTTTCTTGAAGTTTAAAAACATTGGCGAATCCCACTAATCCTTAATATGCAAACTATAAAATGTTTATTGATATATTTGTAAAATTATTCAAACTTATAATGATTTTGTATATAGTATCTATATAATGTTGGCGATTTTTAAGGCAAAATAATTTTATATTCTAATATTTGGGCGAATCATCTTTTATAAAAATTGGAAATTGGCTAATCTTTTTTTGTGGAAAAATCATGGAAAATTAGCCCACTGGGCGAACATTAGCCCCTAAAATTTTCCAAGACCAAGACACCAATCCTATTCTTTGTCATTGCTGAGATCATCATCATTACTGTAACATTGAGGTCATCACTATTGCACCACCGAGATCTTCATTACAACTGCAATATCAAGGCCATCACTAAGATCATTACTACTGTTGCACCTTCATAGATATATTTTATCATAAAAATGAGATCTTATATGGAGATATGTACATATAGGAGTGTTGCATCTAGATACATTGAGATCATGACCTTCCATTAAGATCATGAATATGTCTATATGATTACTTCTATGCCGAGATTATAATTGTATTTAGAATGTATGCCAAGACATGTATGCTGAGACAGAGTGTGTCATTATGGGATCACCGATATCCTCATCATCGAGACTGTGATTGTGTCCAGAGGGTATGTCGAGAGCGTATTATTGAGAGATCTTCATCACACATATGTCGAGACTATGGCTGCATCTTAGTATGTTGAGATAGTGCTCATTAAGATTGTGAGGAGGTCGAAACATCACCTCTATGATACCCATCCGAAAAACACAGAGGTCCTTCTCCATCTGAAAACCTGAACTACTGTACTCATTTGAAATTTCTGAACCATTGTACTTATATGAGATTTCAGAGGATCGGAGTTCTGTCTACCTGTAATGCGAATCTCACATTCCTATATATATTGGTTAGTCATAGATATAAGCTGACTTGAGAGAGGGAACCATTGTATCTCCTTATTTGAGCCAACATGACTGCTTTTTACATTGTTTGGAGGCCGACTTCTTCAAGAGGGATTGTGTTTGTCTTTGGAGGGTTGTTAGACATTTATATAGGCTTGTATATAGGCTCAAGAAGAGATTCTTCATACATGACACTAACTCTTTGACTTATAAATCCTAAGGTTCTCAATGGGAGCCACTAACAAATAAAGCTCTTGCTCATGAAACTCATGCAACAAGGCATAAAAAATAGTTTTATTTCTTTTATTTCATCATTTACAAAGATCATGTAATTATGAAGGCTGAACCTAGTTACACTTTCTTCAACACTCCCTCTTAACTGGGGAGGTATTCATAATGGTACTTGGTCATTCTCAATCTGAAGAATTTCTCATAAGAAGAATTAGATTGGTAACCCATCTGTATAGCATCATAGTAACCAACATTGTTTCCATGACAAGGCCTTGACTGATAGCTCTATCTCTTGTTAGATTAGAGCACAATGTTGGTGAGGCCAATGACTATAGACACCTTCATCATTGTCTATCAAGGTACATACCCATCCGGGTGTTCACTGAGTATGACCTTCTAGGACTATTCTTATCTTGGGTTCCCAACCCTCAAAGAATATCAATCCTCTTGCGTACTCTTATCTCGGATGCCCTACACATCCTCAAAGAGCATTAGATGCCAGATGATTACCCAATCCTTCCATTATTTCTTCCCAAATGAAGACAAGAATGTTGTGTCTATCTCTCCCTCTCAATTAGGGAGGATACATCCATCATGTGTCTACATTTCTCTTCATGGCCTTCACTAAGACTTACGGTTGTTGGTCCTGGTCTAATGCATGACACATGAAATAGAAAAACACAACTGTCACTCCCTCTTCATTAGGGGTGACCTAATCCAAGCCCCCTCTTAAATAGGGACTTGTCAGAGCTCCCTCTTAACTAGGGACTCTCCTTTTCATCAACAAATTCTTCTATGTGGGTCCTTCAACTGCTTGATCAATTTCTTTCCTTGATGTCATGAAATTCAGTTGAGCTCCTTCCTTGTAGGGCATTAACCATCCATCACTTTCCTTCTTGGTTCGTCATGTCATCCCTTTCTCCATGGAAAGTGGCCTTCTTGATACATATCTTAAACCTTCGTCACATGGCTACATCTTCCTCATCATGTTTCTTTCAGGAATTTCCATCCTCCACATGAATGTTAATTGCACTTGTACTTACAACTCTTGTTCCATTAGCCCTGCATGAACTCATCTAGATATTATTCAAGAAATCAAAACATAACATTAAATCAAATAGTACTTTACGAGATGGCTCTTCATCATGATATCTTCCTATAAGTATCAACATTCTGCATACATGTTGACACATCTCCCAAAGATATCCATTGTCAAGGGTCTCCATCTTTTTTAGACTTTCATTAGAGTCTTCATATCTTTCCGGGAGATTTCCTAGTCAAATATTCTTGGTCGTTTGGATTTTGATTGCCTTCATCATGGTTGCATATCTCATAATCTCTTCCTTCCTCACTCATTCTATTCACAGGAGCTTTCAATCAGAGTTTCTTAATTGTAGTCAACCAACTCATACTTCATATGAGTACATATTATGTTGATTTCATCTTGTGTGACTTATGTCTTCCTGCATTCTTTCAGAGGAGGAGATCCTTTTACTCTTGATCATGCTTCTCAAGATAGAAGTAGTCATCCTGCAACCATATGACATGACTTTATAATATTAATCACAAGCATACGTACCTCATTTTACCTTCAGGTCATGTACGCTTCTACCAACAACTTCCTTGATTGAAAAGATCTGCAATCCCTTGATATGCTTCATTTCTCATGTCATCATATCGTCATCCATGAATTCCACAATTTGGGGTTTCTGATGAAACACTTGCTTCCTCTCTAGATTAGTGAACCCTTTGATGAGGATTCCATCAGATAATCTTGAGGATATTGTATATCCCCACATGGCAGATGTTTTATTTTTGACTTGATGGATGATGAGCCTTGTCCTGGATGACTTCTTCCTTTCCTTCATTGTCCAATGAGGTTCACAATAGCTATATCCTTCATGTTTGATTGCCATGGATTTTGTCCTTCATGATTCCCATGGTGATGTCACAAGCTCTTGTTTCTAATGCTTCTATGATGCGAGAATACATCTTATTATCATGGTCATATCTCTAACAAAAGATTTAGAGGTTTATGATAAGGCCCTTTTTGTGAGGGATACCATCTCAATCATAGTAGAGATATGTTACTCCCTCTTTCCTTGGCCCTTTTCTTCATCTTCCTCCATCTTTCCGGTGATATGAGCTTTCTTTTCATAATCTTTCCATAGCATTGTTCTGTCTTGTTTGAGGACCAAACTTCCCTTTTCTTTCTGCAAATGTTTGAGTCCTTTAAACTTCAAAACTTTTTTCCTCAACTTGTCAGAACAATGATGATTATCTTCTTATCATCTCTCCCAAATCTCCCAATTGAGATCTCATGAAGATATTCCTAAATCTCCCAATTGAGATCTCATGAAGATATTCCTTCATTCTTTGATACCTTCAATTTTGAGTAGATTGGATCTAAGTGATATGACCTTCTTTACTACATTTTCAGAGGATATATCTTCTAGAATTTCATATATCTCTCCTCTCCTGCTACATAGGAAGGAGAGGACCTTTGACTCATTTCATCAGAATCCTATGAGTCCCTTGATCCTTTTTCGTGCATTCAAAGAATGCTTGACCTTCAAAGACTTTTCCATGGATATCAATGACTTCTGTTTCGGGGATTATATCTATCCTTCTTTCTCATGCAAAGAATTTCGATGACCCAACCTATTTATAGATCTCCTTGCAAACACAGAGTCATTTAACCAAACTTGATTATAAAATAAAAGATACTTACTTGACAAGTGGAGATGAAATCTTCTACTTGATCACTTTGATGATGGTTGAAGAAGAAGTATTAGAGCCTCCTCTTAGATGATCTTATTTTAGATGAAAAAATCCTTTCTTCAATAGAAAAGTTTGCTCCTTACTATGAGGATGATTTGTTGCTTCTTCAGATGATCTTCTTCTAGGGTAAGGAGATGAGCCTTGCTTGTGAAGATGACACTGCCTTCTCTTGTAGGGTAGATCAAGATTGCTTCTAGGGTTTCAACTTTCTCCAAGATGATGTGATCTTCGTTTTTGAGGTCCTTTGAGCTACATTGCTTTGTAGACAACTTGATGAGAGTCTTGGTGACCTTTTTATGATGACTATGGAGACAAAAGTTCTTGTTGTTGTAGGCTACTTCTTTGATCTAGGATTTGATCCTTCAATGTAGATCTTGATCCTTTTGATATCCTTCAACTTGTTTTGATGCCCTTCTTGAAACTTGATCCTTGAATGTCTCTTTTCTGTCCTTCCTTTGACTTCAGCACCTTAGCTCTAATCCTATGTTGAAGAATCTAGGGCAAATGAAGTTAATGAGATTCTTCTCACCATGATAACTATTTGTGAGGTATTTTTAACTTTTCTTATTAACACAATCTTCTCTTGTTATTATTAGAGTGTGTATTCTTAGTTCATCAAATAGTTACCAAAACAAAAGAGACAAGAACATAAGATGTTGGCTTTCTGGCATGGCTAAAACCTCTCACTCTTTGAGAGGAAAACTCGCACAAAAGTATTCATATAGAGATTCCAATTGATGAATACCAAGACCATGAACCTTGACCTATAAGGTCACTCCAAGATCAAGACACCAATCCTCTTCTTTGTCACTGCTGAGATCATCATCATTGTTGCAACACTGAGGCCATCACTACTACACCACCAAGATCTTCATTACAGCTGCAATATCAAGGCCATCATTGAGATCATTACTATTGTTGCACCTTCATAGAGATATTTTATCATAACAACGAGATCTTATACTGAGATATTTACACATAGGAGTTTTGCATCTAGATACACCTAGATCATGACCTTCCATCAAGATCATGACTATGTATATATGATTACTTCTATGCCGAGATTATAACTGTATTTAAAATGTATGCTGAGACAGAGTGTGTCACTGTGGGATCACCAATATCCTCATCATCGAGGTTGTGACTGTGTCTAGAGAGTATGTCGAGAGTGTATTACTGAGAGATCTTCATCACACATATGCCGAGACTATGACTACATCTTAGTATGCCGAGACAGTGCTCATTAAGACTGTGAGGAGGCCGAAACATCACCTCTTTGATACCCATATGAAAAACACAGGGATCCTTCTCCATCCAAAAACCTGAACTACTGTACTCATCTGAAATTTCTAAGCCACTGTACTTATCTGATATTTCAGAGGATCCGAGTTCTGTCTACCTGTAATGCGAATCTCACACGCCTATATATAGCGTTAGTCATGCAAATAAGCTGACATGAGAGAGGGAACTATTATGTCTCCTTATGTGAGCCGATATGACTGCTTTTTACATTGTTTGGAGGCCGACTTCTTCAAACGGGATTGTGTTTGTCTTTGAAGGCTTGTTAGACATTTCTATAGACTTGTATATAGGCTCAAGAAGAGCTTCTTCATACATGACATTGACTCTTTGACTTATAAATCCTAAGGCTCTCAATGGGAACCACTAACAAATAAACCTCTTTCTCATGAAACCCATGCAACAAGGCATACAAAATAATTTTATTTCTTTTATTTCATCATTTACAAAGATCATGTCATTGTGAAGCCTAAATCTAGTTACACTTTCTTCAACACGGGGTATATGTGAATCCCTTTGTTGTTGAGAGGGAATGTTGAAAATTACAATAAGAAATGTTGAAAATAACATTAAGAAAGATCATGATTTAATTTTGTCCTTGAATTAAATTAGGAATAAAATTGTAATTCGACATCACATGACAACTTGTATTAGTTAACTAAATTAATTTGACCTAGTTGGCTTAGTTATTTCAAGTTGAGGACCTAAATAGAGTCATGTAGAGTGTCTCCTACATTATAGGAGCCTTGATTGAGTTTATTTTGATTTGTAATTAATTATTTCAGTCTAATTGAGTTAAAGTCAATTAAACTAGTTCCAACTAATGGAGGAACTAGTGGGAGGTCTCGTAATGTGGTGTTTCCTGCAATGATCAACCAACAAACTGGAGATTCACTCATAAATAAATCATGCATGTTAGATCAGATAAAGACCTAGTTGAGATTGGAGTTTAGGGACAATGTAATATCAATTGTATAATCATCCAAATTGTACAGATGGTGCATGCAATCAGAAGAAGAGCCTACAGGAACTGCACAATCCAATGGAGGAAAATTCTTATTAAATAGGAGCCTAATTCCTCATTGAACATCACAAGGAAGTAGGAGTTTGGAAGGCTAGGAATTTGGCTAAGTATTGGCCAAAAGCAGTCAATCAAGAGAGGATAGAAAATACTTGTGTAGGTTGAGCAGAGCATATTGTATTCATCTAAGACTTGTCTAGGAAGCAGTAAGACATATAGAGATAGTGCAGAGGTTGCTCGGGCTTGAGAAAAGCTTTGTAATCTCCTCATATTTTATGATTAATGCAATGTACATATAGGAAGGGGTTTTGAGCAGCAAGCTTTCCCCTTAGATAAATCTTTGAGCATATGTGATTGAATCTTGTCTCATGTTTTGTGATTTCTTAATCGATTAATTTTTTCGTTGATGAGTGGAATAGATTCAAGTCTTTTGTTTTAGAAAATTACATAAGCAGTTTGAATCTACAAGGAATTTCTACATGGTATCAGAGTTAGATTTGTAGAAATTTATGCACCTGTTAGAAAACTAATCCTCGGGATTAGGTTTGTGTTATGGAGAGTGTTTATTAGAGTCCAAGAAGACCCGAAAACTGAATCAATGATTTCTTTATGTATTTATTTGTACATTGTGTACAACATTCTTTGAGATCAATTCTTAATATACAATTGAGTTTGGTTTCCAGTTTTGTTGTCTAACAATGGTATCAAAGTAGGTTAATATGTTCTATCTAATAGAATGAATATGTGCTCGTTGTTTTAGAGTGCCATGGACGATGTAAGGGAAGTGATGGCAGCACTGGATTGGAAGGGTTTTAGAGTTGAGGTCAGGCATTTTGAATTTTGGCATTCTGAATTTTGTTGAGGTCAGACATTGTTTCCATTACTGAGACCACAAGCTTGTTTAGCATGGTATCACAATTGTTGATCTTACGTAACCTGACTGATGTTAGTTGGGAATGTTAAGAAATGTCATGAGTTTGATTAGTCGCACCTTTGGTGTCCAAATATTCGAGTCGAATGGGAGTGTTTACAAATTTCATACATGGGCATGTGTTGTACGAGCTTGCATATAACCATTGTTGTGTCATCTGTTTATTGGGTCTATTTAAAGTAAAATTAATCTGACTTAACAGTTCCAATTAAATAAAAATTAATAAAACAAATAAAATAAATGATTTGTTTCATCAACTACTTCTCCCATATTTTTTTCCCTCTGTTTTGTGCCGCCTCTCCAGTTAGTCTTCAACTTAAGCGTGTCGTCGAATTACACAATACCTGAAGCAATTAGTTATTACAGTAACCACAAAACACAAGATAAGGCAGACATATTTGTTCTTTTCAAGGCTAAAACGTTGTTCAAACATGTTTTCTCCTTACTCTTACAGAGCATATGGGAAAGAGGTCGTGGTCGATAGAAAATTCATGAGAACAAATTACCCAATTGTGTTGATTGATTTATATGAAAGACATTTGCACTACAACATTGCACAATGATAGGAGGAGTACATATATTATATAATTTTAATACATATTATGGCAATGTAATAGATGGAATGCTCTGTTCCAATAGTTTGTTTCAGTTCTGACAATTTACAGCATGATTTCCTATAGAAGTGTGGATTTTGTCAAAAGCACTTTTGTCTTGCTGTATGTGGAGAATCACACTTCAATCTGTTCCACTAGCTTGAGATCCCTTTGAGACAGACGTTGTTAAGAGAAGGATCAATCCAGATAATGTAGTGGTCTGAAATTTTATGGTTATTAAACATAGTTGTGAAGTCAACAACTGCTGAAGATTTAAAGAATTAAATGTCGTCAATGAACAGAGTTCGCCATTTACCTTGGTAATGATTTATGCTAGTTTGTACGCATATGGTTAATTCCTACGAGCCCAACCCTTGAAACCGCAATTGAAGATGGCATTGTAGGATGGAGTAAATCTTGTTTGTAGAACCAGAAGGGTGTTTCCATATGCATCTATTCTAGCATGCTTGATTTGCCAAGCAACAAGGGTATTGAAAAGTCTATGACAATTTCTTATTATGATATTGATTTCATTACAATATGTTTCTTATTGAAAGATATATGAAAGATGTCCCAGCCTATGAATTCATGAAATATTCATTCAGTTTTGTTATGCATGTATGATGCGGGATGGATTTTGGTGTAAGCAGGTTGAGAAATAACCTCTAGCAAAGAAAAGGAAGTAGCTTGAGGTCCTTTTGCATCCAATTGTAGCACCCTGTTGCTCTCTTGATTCGGCATACAAGATTGGACCTTTCACGATTGGACATCATAATTCATTGGAACCTTTCTGCCTCTACTGCTCGTTGACAACAATGATTATTAAGAAAGGAAGAATTAGAAAATGCCAATGTGAAATATGTGCCAAATCCTCCAACGGATCAAGGGACATAACATGTCATTATACAATGTCTTTATGGCCTTATTGCGTGCTGGTAAGAGAATTATATTCTAGTTTAAACATTATACTTTTTCCAAGCTTCCATATACCTAGGAAAGTTGTGGTCCTCCTTTAAGACAACTTTCGCATGCCAAAGTTTTTTTGTGTTACCTAAGAGTCCAAGTAAGATACACTAGTAAGCTGTGAGGAATTAATTACTTGTGAAGGACACACATTGTTTTTCCTTGATTTTGTCTTAATTGGTTGGAAGAAGGTGGCATATATGAAAGTTTTATTTGTCAAACTAGAACAAGATTGTGAGTCCTCTTTTATTTGACATATTCCATTGTAATTGGGTGCATTTTTGGTGGTAGTCGACATCCCTTTTTCAAAGTTGATTGTGAGTTGGAGAAATTGGCTAAACTGAATAATTTATTAGAGTTATTAAGCAATCTAATATCGTCTACAATTTATAACAGTGTCCAAATCAGCAAAGACACCCTGTCTGACATTAGAAACTGTTTGAAAAATGCACAAGAGAAGATTGAGTTTCCGTAATTTGAATTCCAATTCCAACAAGATGAACTACATGAATTACAAACGAAAAATTATGAACCTGTTTTTGTTCAAAACAACAATTTATTTGAACCTGATCATCAACCAGAGAATGATTAGAGTAATGAAGTGATTTAAAAAAAAATTGGATGTAGCAAGAATTCATGTTCAGGCAAGGGTATGCAAAAGTCATTTGCATACATATGTGAAGCCTATCGTTCCCAAAATCTTTATAAGATCGTGGGAAGAAATCATGCATAACAAACACAAAATTGGTTTGGGATATAACAAGGATGTCTTAGATGTACCTTTTCATATTCCTTATTTTTCTAAACCTATACAATTTCGTAGTGTTGAATTTTTGAATTGTGTTGTTCGAGAACAAATTGATTGATGCCAACATTGTGACAAAGTTGTACATGTGAAAGATCAATGTTTTGATCTTCACTCATGTGAGCATTATGGAAAGCATAATCACCATTCAAACAAATGTTCCAGAAAGAAGACTACTGCAAGAGAGAAACTAAATTTTGGATGGATTTCTTCTTGGGATTAGTCTAAAGCAGCCAAGAAGATTTATGGGTCCTACCACAGGATATGTTCGAGAGTATTGACTAGCCTTGCGGTGATGAAGAGTACTTCATCTTCTCACCCTGTATTCGACAAGGGGGAAGTGATGGTCTCCTATAGGTTCAAAGATTTGTCAAGCGAGCCCGAGTCAGAGATCTACAAGTGAGCTTGAGCCACAACCTGTAGTAGTTAGAGCCAAAGTTGTAGCCTGAAAGACTTCAATTTTTTTTGAATGAGTTGTTTGTGAACGAGCAATTCCAGATTCAGAATTGTTCAAGGAACTACATTGATAATTCCAGAGTTAGTGGTCACCTTAAAACCACATTTTTTAGAGAGATTCAACTCTTGGATGAGATGCATTTTTGCATTTTGAGCTCTCGTTCTTGGACTTTGATACATCCCTTCGGATTAAAGGAGGAATGTTAGACAACTAATCCTTGGGATTAGGTTTGTGTTATGGTGAGTGGCTATTAGAGTCCAAGAAGACTATGAAGGTTCCAAAGTTGGTGTTGGTTGAGAACTTGAGTTCTAGTACATTGGTTTGTGGTCATCCTTAAAAACCATTTTTGAGAGACATTCAACTCTTGGTTGAGATGCATTTTTGCATTTTGAGCTCTCATTTTTGGATTTTGATGCATCCGTTCGGATTAAAGGGGGAATGTTAGACAACTAATCCTTAGGATTAGGCTTGTGTTATGGTGAGTGGTTATTAGAGTCCAAGAATACCCAAAAATTGAATCAATGGTTTCTTTATGTATTTATATGTACATTGTGTACATCATTCTTTGAGATCAATTCTTAATATACAATTGAGTTTGGTTTTTCAGTTTTGTTGTCTAACATGGCCTCGATAGTCCATGATTAAAAATGTGTGTGCCCATAATCCTGGCTTCGACAATCCATGATTAAAAATGTGTGCACTCTTCGGCTATGAAATTGTGGCGATTGCTTGTGTTTAGGACCCTAATGAATCTTGCAAAATTGCAAATAACAAAGACACGTCTCTAATACTACTTTGGTTGCTTCCCAGAACGAAAATCAACACACTCTCACGGTTAAATGTTTGTATATATGAGAGACGAGGACTTACCTTTCTATTTTGAAAAATTTAGTTTGGTATCCTTTAATATCCCTAGTTTTCCATTACAAGTTTCTTAATCCCAAACTCCAAGTCTTCCAAAAAAAATATATATATCCTCCTCCATAAAAATATTCAAGAGGGTGCCTATAAAATTAGGGGAACATGTTTTAGAACATGAGGGGAACATATTTTAGAACATGTTTTGGTATTTGAAGTATTTTCAATACTAGAACATACTTCCTTAATCCATGGTTAACATGGAATTTTAATCTCGTGGAGTTAAAATATCATTCATTCATCTAATAGCATGAAATATTTACATCCTCACCGATATGATATAATAAGCCTGAAACATTTAACCGTAGGAGTGTCCTGACTTTCGTTGTTGGAAGCAGCCCAAGTAATATTACTGCAGACGTGTCTTTGTTATTTGCAACTTTCCAAGATTCATTCGGGTCCTAAACACAAGCAATCGCCACAATTTCATAGCCGAAGGGCGCACACATTTCTAATCATGGACTGTCGAGGCTAGGATTATTTTGAATAGTTCCAGGTGGGAATGGAAACTTAATCGAAGTAGAGCATGAGGTGCGAGACAGTGCAGGCCCTGTGGGCCGCTCCTCCTCTTCACCAAGTGGTAGCGACTGCAGTGCTTAACGACCCTCCAACTGTCTACACAGGCGGATCCGATGGAGCCATCGTCTGGTGGAAGCTCTCCTTACCACCTTCATCCTCTCATCTGGTATTTTTTACTCATTATCCCAATTCCATTTCTGCTTTCAATGTTATTCGTTACAGGGCAATGATGTAGCTGTTAAGAAAAACCAATGTATGCACAATTTGTACATTTTTCCTTTTTTGCTTCTAAATTCGAACGTCTGATCCAATTCCGGGGCCGTTGGAAGAACAATCCACACCCTGATAGGTACCAACCATAAAATCTGCATTTAGCCCGTCGACTGGGGCACGTTCTCGGTCCTATTCCTAGCCTGTCCAATTTTCCTAGGCTTCCTACAGGTCACAAACTTTTTCAAGTGTATAAAGAATGGTGGAGTCTAAACGTTGAAGTTTTTGGTTTTTTTATAATTGAATCCGGTCATATGATTCTCAATGATATTGCAATTTTCTATTTATCTAAATTGTATTTTTGAATGTAGAAATAGATTCAGAGCATTGGAAAATCCTGGATATTGAAATTGTGTACACTCAATCATTTAAAATTACAATTTCAACAATTCTAGGCCATACTTACAATTTCAACAATTCTTGGCCATACTTACAATTTCAACAATTCTTCCCATATGTGGGACAAAATTGATTGAAAAATCTGCCCAGAAAAAGGCTAGTTTAGACTATGCTTATAAAGAACTTTAGGACGATTAAACCGGATATACTGAAATTATTGTTGGAAATAGCAATCCATACATTGAGTCGAACTGCTGAAAGTGGTTGCTATGACAGGGACATGTAGTTTAGTGGTAGATCAGCCTGCCGGCCAGGGGCACGCTTTGGTTTTGATTCCCAGCCTGTTCAGTTTTCAACCCAGTTTGCAAATTCTGCATATATATTTCCATGCTAACCTGTTTTAGCAGTTGAGACCAATAGTTGTCTTCGCCTTTATCTGTAGTCAAACATTATAGGGGACATGTTAGAATAGGAACCATTGCAGTCAAAACAGATGCTTCATATAAGCTACACTGGCAGAATTACCAGTGCCCCAATTTATGCAAGGTGAACAAGCTTACAAGAGGCAAATTACAAACCTGCTGGCTTTCACAAGTGAACTGGTCCACAAACGTCAGCACTACGCACATGCCTTGAGGGGCTTGAGACACTGATGGGCATCCTGAAATGTAACATTCCTCCCATTGAACTGCAACCCTGTTGGTGGCAAATTGTGTCATTCATTTTATTCACCTTTACATTGAGGGAAATGCGTTTCTTTGAATAAGTACAGGAACACGATATCTTTAAGTTACTTTTGTCCTTTTCACACTTAATAGACAACTAAAGGTCCATTCTCAATTTCATGTTCTATGGGAAAGATAAAAGTGTTGATTTCAACCATTTTGTGTTCCAAGCCTTACTTTAGTCTAGTTTCATGTGCTTAATGATTGCATGAGTCTGGCAAGAAAGAAAGAAACTAGTTTGGTTTCAGTGGTTTGAGGTAGGTCCAGTCCAAAAAGTTCAATAATACAACATTCTTCCTAAATATACAATTTTTTTTATTAGGTTTATCTTTTTTGGAAATTCAACTTTGGTTTATAAATTCTTTGATTTGAGATTAGGTGGATTCACCGACCATTTATAGCTCTGACTCACAAGATAAGATTGCTTCCTTAAACTTATACTGTCAAGAGTATTCCACTACCATACAACAACAACACTTAACAGCCTTGCATTCAAACTGCTCAACTATACAGATTTTTAAATTTTTTTCCGGCCATGAAATACACTTCCTAGGGAACCCACCGGGTACTTCCCCCTATTGCGAGGATGGTAGTTGTTACAACAAAAGCTAGCACCTAGTGCAAACTTCAAAGCCTCACTAGGTGACCTAGGCAATGTGCAACACACAGACGTCTAATCACTGTCACCTCAACAACTACTCCCCTCTCTTTAGTGAAGGACAAATCAAACACAAGGGAGGTTTCCCTAGTAGGGCTTAGTGTTAAAATTGGCAACGAGGGCCAAGCTCCATGTGGGTCATCTTATTTATGGCAGTTGATATTTTTCTTGGATCCCTCTCACTGAGAGGTGTAGGATTGATTTAAAGATCATCCGATTCCAATAAGTATTCATGGAGTTATGAATTTATTTGTGTTATAAGTCAATTCGTCAAGGTCGGCCAGTAACCAAATAACACCCACATGTGATCAATGTTTTAGTATAAAAGGAGATGACTTGAGAGTCATTTCACACACACTTCTCTCTTGATTTCTCTCCACTTGTCTTGGGTTTTAGTGTGAGAGAAATCTAGGAGGAAGAAGCCCTAGACGTTGGAGGAAAGAAGGCTGCCCTAGTTGCAGCAAAAAAGACAAACCAGCGAAGCTATGGAAGGGATCTACGTTGACATAAAGGAGCTCATGGAAGAAGTTTAACGCAGCCATGGAGGAGTCCTTAACAAGCCCTAGCTGCAGTCCTAAAGCAGCCATAATGCTGTCCTAAATCTGCCCTAACTGCAGGTCTGTTCAAGCCCTAGACGCAGGTCTATTGAGGTGTCTTGGGTGCAAGAAAGGGCAGCTTATGATGCTACAAGAAGAAGCCAAGGCAGCGAGGGAGTTAAGGTCTGGTTCAAGGCTAACCAAGTTGTTGTTAGAGGGTTGAGGAGTTGAGCTTGGAGGCCGAGTTGAAGAAGGGCTGTTTGGGGCAGCGAAAAGGTAAGGGAAGCTTGTTTTGAGTGGGTTGTAGGTGGCAGTGTTGTATATGTACTATTTCTCTCTCCCTTTGCTGAACTATTGAAGAACATATAAGAAAAATTGTTCAAGGGTTTCCCCACATTGGGGTTTGTCCCTGGCTAGCGCCACATCTTGTGTCCTCTTATCTTGGCTTGTCTTCTGCGATTTATGTTTATGTTCTATCTGCAGTTTACTTTAATGCTGATGTGATTGCTAATCTGGAAAAGATATTGAGCTAACTGTGAAAATTGAAATAAATTGCTCTAAGCATAGAACATACCTAAAACTAACATGGTATTGGAGCTGAGGTGAAGACAAAGCCCAAGCAAGAGCGAAAGAGCACTCATCGAAGACAGTTTGGAAAGGACATTAGGATTAGTGGATTCCTCATCCCTCTTCAAAATCACCAAGGGTGAAGTCAAAGCAGAGAACATTATCAGAATGGTGCAATGAAAGCTTCTGATGACCTAAAGATCACTTCATTGGGATGTCTGGATCTAAGGGTGGATGGAAAGGCCTTGGGTGTAATAAGTTCGGCCATTCTGCGATGGAGTGTCCGAGGTAGGGACACATCACTTGATGATGATAACAATCATTTCAGGGACATCTTCAATGATCGGACTATCATCGGAGGAATGATAGGTAATGCAGGTCATCAAGGAAACAACTGACTTTTCAAAGAAAGCAAGGAACCCCAGGTCAGTAAGAGTGACATGACTTACTCTCTTGGAACTGATATGGGATTAGTAAGAGTGGTATGAGTTATGACACACTCTCTTCATATGGAACTGACTTTGAGTCAGTAGAGAATGGTATGAGACATTCTTGATCAATTCTTCTTCTTCATGGTTCAGCAAAGCAAAGCAGTACAGGGCACTGATGGCAAAGATAGTACAGTCTGGCAGATGGATCAACAAATGGAGTTCTCCCTAGTTGAGAGGGAGTGTTAAAATTGGCAACTAGGGCCAAACTCCATGTGGGTCATCTTATTTATGGCAGTTGATATTTTTCTTGGATCCCTCTCATCGAGAGGTGTAGGATTGATCTAAAGATCATCCGATTCCGATAAGTATTCATGGAGTTATGAATTTATTTGTGTTATAAGTCAATTCATAAAGGTTGGCCAACAACCAAATACCACTCACATGTGCTCAACGTTTTAGTATAAAAGGAGATGACTTGAGAGTCATTTCACACACACTTCTCTCTTGATTTCTTTCCACTTGTCTTGGGTTTTAGTGTGCGAGAAATCTAGGAGGAAGAAGCCCTAGACGTTGGAGGAAAGGAGGGTGCCCTAGCCGCAGCAAAGAAGACAGGCCAACGAAGCTATGGAAACATTGACCTAAAGGAGCTCATGGAAGAAGTTTAATGCAACTATGGAGGAGGCCTTAACAAGCCCTAGCCACAGTCCTAAAGCAACCCTAATGTTGTTCTAAATCTGCCCTAACCGCATGTCTGTTCAAGCCCTAGACGCAAGTCTATTGAGGTGTCTTGGGTGCAAGAAAGGGCAGCGTATGATGCTACAAGAAGAGGCCAAGGCAGTGAGGGAGTTAAGGTCTGGTTCAAGGCTAACCAAGTTGCTGTTAGAGGGCTGAGGAGCTGAGCTTGGAGTCCGAGTTGAAGAAGGGTTGTTTGGGGCAGCGAAAAGGTAAGGGAAGCTTGTTTTGAGTGGGTTGTAGGTAACAATGTGGGACTGTGGTAGGCCGCAGTCCTAACCACCTCAAAACAGGGACATCGTGGAGAGTTTGAGGGTTCAAACATGCCCTAAACAACAACGTGCTAGGGGAGGTGTCGCATGAAGGTGTGCCGTAGTCTTTGAGGGCTGTTTGTGGATTGTTAGAGGAGTTCAGGGTTGCCCCAGTGCCCTAACCCGAACAACCACAAATAGAAGTATACAAACATATTTGGAGCAACATTTGTATGGTGTGTTGGCAGCTAGATACATGGGACAACAAGGTCACTTGGTGGAGAAAGCAATGGGACAACAACAACTTGTAGAAAACACATGGAAACAATAGCATGGTGCTACAATTGGGACAACACCATGGTACAACAATCATGGGACAACGCAATAACATGCTAACAAATGTGAAAGCAATGACTAACAATGGGACAACAACCATAGCATGGTGCTGCAAACTTATTAGGACAACAATAAGGTACAACATGGCTAAATGGGACAGCTAGGTAATGGTGCTTGGTGTAGCAAGCAATCATTGGAGCAGGATGTCACTAACAGTGGGACAACAATGCTAGTAGTGTGACAGCATGGTGCATCAATGCCACATGGGACAGCAGTGGCAAGCATGGTGCAACAATGGCACATGGGACAACAAGTACATGGTACAGTCATGATTGGTGAATCATGATGAGATGCAACATAGTGATGATTGGTGCAACATGGTGCAGTACGGTGAGGTGCAGCATGGTGCAACACGGTGAGGTGCAACATGATGATGAGGTGCAACACAATGGTAGGTGCGGTAAGGCGATGGAGTCACCTTGGAGAATCAGTTGAAGTAGCATGTCTTCAACTGAGTTCAACTACCTCATGTATCATCTTCTTAGAGATGATCTATGCTCTTATTTAGATAAGTCAAAATGTTGACTTATGTTGTATATGTCCTATCTCTCTCTCTCTCTGCTGAACTATTGAAGAACATATAAGAAGAATTGATCAAGGGTTTCCC
>APFE030839449.1:40267-118790 GCA_000404065.3 Pinus taeda
TGTCTTCTGCGATTTATGTTTATGTTCTATCTGCAGTTTACTTTAATGCTGATGTGATTGCTAATCTGGAAAAGATATTGAGCTAACTGTGAAAATTGAAATAAATTGCTCTAAGCATAGAACATACCTAAAACTAACATGGTATTGGAGCTGAGGTGAAGACAAAGCCCAAGCAAGAGCGAAAGAGCACTCATCGAAGACAGTTTGGAAAGGACATTAGGATTAGTGGATTCCTCATCCCTCTTCAAAATCACCAAGGGTGAAGTCAAAGCAGAGAACATTATCAGAATGGTGCAATGAAAGCTTCTGATGACCTAAAGATCACTTCATTGGGATGTCTGGATCTAAGGGTGGATGGAAAGGCCTTGGGTGTAATAAGTTCGGCCATTCTGCGATGGAGTGTCCGAGGTAGGGACACATCACTTGATGATGATAACAATCATTTCAGGGACATCTTCAATGATCGGACTATCATCGGAGGAATGATAGGTAATGCAGGTCATCAAGGAAACAACTGACTTTTCAAAGAAAGCAAGGAACCCCAGGTCAGTAAGAGTGACATGACTTACTCTCTTGGAACTGATATGGGATTAGTAAGAGTGGTATGAGTTATGACACACTCTCTTCATATGGAACTGACTTTGAGTCAGTAGAGAATGGTATGAGACATTCTTGATCAATTCTTCTTCTTCATGGTTCAGCAAAGCAAAGCAGTACAGGGCACTGATGGCAAAGATAGTACAGTCTGGCAGATGGATCAACAAATGGAGTTCTCCCTAGTTGAGAGGGAGTGTTAAAATTGGCAACTAGGGCCAAACTCCATGTGGGTCATCTTATTTATGGCAGTTGATATTTTTCTTGGATCCCTCTCATCGAGAGGTGTAGGATTGATCTAAAGATCATCCGATTCCGATAAGTATTCATGGAGTTATGAATTTATTTGTGTTATAAGTCAATTCATAAAGGTTGGCCAACAACCAAATACCACTCACATGTGCTCAACGTTTTAGTATAAAAGGAGATGACTTGAGAGTCATTTCACACACACTTCTCTCTTGATTTCTTTCCACTTGTCTTGGGTTTTAGTGTGCGAGAAATCTAGGAGGAAGAAGCCCTAGACGTTGGAGGAAAGGAGGGTGCCCTAGCCGCAGCAAAGAAGACAGGCCAACGAAGCTATGGAAACATTGACCTAAAGGAGCTCATGGAAGAAGTTTAATGCAACTATGGAGGAGGCCTTAACAAGCCCTAGCCACAGTCCTAAAGCAACCCTAATGTTGTTCTAAATCTGCCCTAACCGCATGTCTGTTCAAGCCCTAGACGCAAGTCTATTGAGGTGTCTTGGGTGCAAGAAAGGGCAGCGTATGATGCTACAAGAAGAGGCCAAGGCAGTGAGGGAGTTAAGGTCTGGTTCAAGGCTAACCAAGTTGCTGTTAGAGGGCTGAGGAGCTGAGCTTGGAGTCCGAGTTGAAGAAGGGTTGTTTGGGGCAGCGAAAAGGTAAGGGAAGCTTGTTTTGAGTGGGTTGTAGGTAACAATGTGGGACTGTGGTAGGCCGCAGTCCTAACCACCTCAAAACAGGGACATCGTGGAGAGTTTGAGGGTTCAAACATGCCCTAAACAACAACGTGCTAGGGGAGGTGTCGCATGAAGGTGTGCCGTAGTCTTTGAGGGCTGTTTGTGGATTGTTAGAGGAGTTCAGGGTTGCCCCAGTGCCCTAACCCGAACAACCACAAATAGAAGTATACAAACATATTTGGAGCAACATTTGTATGGTGTGTTGGCAGCTAGATACATGGGACAACAAGGTCACTTGGTGGAGAAAGCAATGGGACAACAACAACTTGTAGAAAACACATGGAAACAATAGCATGGTGCTACAATTGGGACAACACCATGGTACAACAATCATGGGACAACGCAATAACATGCTAACAAATGTGAAAGCAATGACTAACAATGGGACAACAACCATAGCATGGTGCTGCAAACTTATTAGGACAACAATAAGGTACAACATGGCTAAATGGGACAGCTAGGTAATGGTGCTTGGTGTAGCAAGCAATCATTGGAGCAGGATGTCACTAACAGTGGGACAACAATGCTAGTAGTGTGACAGCATGGTGCATCAATGCCACATGGGACAGCAGTGGCAAGCATGGTGCAACAATGGCACATGGGACAACAAGTACATGGTACAGTCATGATTGGTGAATCATGATGAGATGCAACATAGTGATGATTGGTGCAACATGGTGCAGTACGGTGAGGTGCAGCATGGTGCAACACGGTGAGGTGCAACATGATGATGAGGTGCAACACAATGGTAGGTGCGGTAAGGCGATGGAGTCACCTTGGAGAATCAGTTGAAGTAGCATGTCTTCAACTGAGTTCAACTACCTCATGTATCATCTTCTTAGAGATGATCTATGCTCTTATTTAGATAAGTCAAAATGTTGACTTATGTTGTATATGTCCTATCTCTCTCTCTCTCTGCTGAACTATTGAAGAACATATAAGAAGAATTGATCAAGGGTTTCCCCACATTGGGGTTTGTCCCTGGCTAGTGCCACATCTTGTGTCCTCTTGTCTTGGCTTGTCTTTCGCGATTTATGTTTATGTCCTATCTGCAGTTTACTTTAACGCTGATGTGATTGCTAATCTGGAAAAGAGATTGAGCTAACTGTGAAAATTGAAATAAATTGCTCTAAGCATAGAACATACTAAAATTAACACTTAGGGATCAAGTAATTCAATGATCTTAAGCTAAGTGCCCCTAAGGATCCTACAACATAGATCCACCGGATAAAGGAATGACAAAGTAAGGTTTTGGGTGGATGAAGGGCTCAACAAATACTTCACAAAAGACTTCTCCAACTCAGCTTGGCTTCACTTAATGGTTCATGAGGTATGAACCTCAGATTTGCTCCTCCTGCTCACTAAAATAGAACTGAACTTGCTTGAGTGGTGGCTAGAAATGCTTCTTCTCACACCTATTTATAGCAATGTTGCGAAAATCGTTATCCTACAACATAGATCCACCGGATAAAGGAATGACAAACTAAGGTTTGGGGTGGATGAAGGGCTCAACAAATACTTCACAAAAGACTTCTCCAACTCGGCTTGACTTTACTTAATGGTTCATGAGGTATGAACCTTAGATCTACTCCTCCTGCTCGCTAAAATAGAACTAACTTGCTTGAGTGGTGGCTAGAAATGCTTCTTCTCACACCTATTTATAGCAATGTTGCGAAAATCGTTATCGGGAGTAAATCAATGAGGGGAAAAATTGGAAAAAATCGGAAAAAATTTATAAAAATCGGAAAAAATCGTAAAATACAAAAATATTCATTTTTTTTCAAATTTTTAATATCTAAAGCATCTACAACATAAAATAAATACATTGACACATAAATATGATAAAAGAACTAATATATAAGATGTGTAATATCATTTCTGGTGCTACATCACACATAACAATGAATCGTGTCCTGAATAGTAAGTCTTGACTCTCGAGTCCCAACTCAGCCTCAAAATATCAACAAAAAATATAATAATGTATATCATATCATGAGTCATAATGTCATATACAATGAAATGAACCAAATAACTAATACTACTGATTTCCTTTGCCCCTCTTGCGAGAAAATGCAATAGATTTCCCTTTCCTTCTAGATGTAGATGCTAGTGGAGTTGGTAGTGGACTCTGCTGTGCTCTAGAAGCTAAAGAACTAGGAGCTACAGGAGGTAGGCCACATCCTCTACTGGTGGCAGGGGTAGCCTGGCTAGGTGGTGTCACCTCCTCCTCCTGTTGCTCCTCCTCCCCCTCCCCCTCTACGCCTTCCACTACCTCATGCTCTAACCAATCATCGACAGACTCAATGAGAAGCCTCTCGGCCTCAACCCTCCATGCAGTAGTGGTGTCAATCCCATCCAATGAGATAGCCTCCATCTCAAGTATCCTCTCAAGTTGCTTCACCCACAATCAAAGATTGTAGTAGACGTAGACGATGTCATTAAGTCGCTGGGTCTCCAACCTGTACAAAGATCATAAAATAATAATTATAAAAAAATTATTTAATGAATTAAAAAAATTAATTGGAAATTTGGAATATTTTAAGTTTTAAGTTTAACCTGTTGCGCTTCTTGTTGTGTATTTTTTCAAATATACTCCAATTGCGCTTGCATCTTGAGAAGCTACATGTTTGGCTGAGGATTCGAATGGCAAGCTTTCACAGATGGGGTACTCTGGCACCATAGCGAGTCCACCATGCATCTACAACAAAAATACAAATAAGATAAACATAAGAAAAATATGAAATTTGAAAGTTGAAGCAAAGTATGAAGTTATGAACTTGAAGAGACAATGAAATTTGAAAATACCTGGCATTGTAGTCTTCCTATTAGTTATAGCCATCTCAAAGCTAAATGTGCCACTTGCCATCCTGTATATCTCCATTTCTTTGGAGATTTCTGCATGTTTTGCTAGAGATCGCACCATCCTTTGAACACAGGTTAAGAATCCATCCATGATCTCAGCATCAAATAAGAACCCACATGGGTAAGAAAATGCGAGGTTCAGGTAGATCCCTGCAACATGAATGGGACGATGGAGTGTGTTGTTCCATTATTCATCAATCACTTCCCATGGGAAGATTTGTTTCTGAAACCCCTCATTTCCCTTATCATCATAGTAGGTCCGAATGGATTCTTTGGCCCTGTCCATGGCTTCATACAAATAGCCCATTGCGAGCTTCTTACCATCAACCAATCGAAGAACCTTTACCAAAGGTTCAGTAACGGTGCACACCTCTTGCACTCCCGCCCATAAGTCTTCCTAGTATGAAACTAATCTGCATATGGCCTCTCCCTCTGGTTTGCGGCTCATTGTCAAAGCACGCTACTCCTCTGAAAGAAACATTCTCTTCATATCCCACATAGAATTCAAGAGGGATTGAAGAGATATGAAACTGGTGGCAAACCGTGTAGTGGCGCGGCGCACCAACTCCTTGTTGTTGGTGAATTTTCTCATCAAGCTAAGCATAGATGCATGATTATATATAAATTTTGTAATGTTTTTTGATGAGTCAACAATATCTTTGACAAATTTTTTTTCCTATGTCCTCCAACATCAAATCAATACAATGTGCAGCACAAGGTGTCCAAAACAAAGTAGGATGCCTCTCCAGAAGTATCCTTCCAACAACAACATAATTTGCAACATTGTACGTTATGACTTGGACAACATGTTCTGCACTCACCTCCAAAATAAACACATCCAACAAATCACTTAATAATTTTTCATCTTTGATATGTGAAGATGCATCAACAGATTTTATAAACATTATCCCTTTGGGACAACTAACCAAGAAGTTTATAAGGGTTCTCCCTTTTTGGTTGGTCCAACCATCTGACATCACAGTGCATCCTGTTTGTGCCCATGATGCCCTAAACTCCTCCAATCTTTTGGTGCAGTCAACCTTTTCCTCTTGAAGAATGCGGCCTCTAAAGTCATCATAAAAAGAGATTTTGTACCCTAGGCCAACAGTTGCAATAGCATCAACAACAGGCTGGAAAATTGGATTAATCCTTGCAACGCTGAAAGGAATATCACTCCAAATGAGAAACTTACCCAACAACTTGTCAGCTTGTTCTTTCTCATTTTTTTAAGCATTGAAGTGATAGATGGTTGTGAACCAGGCGTGATTCTAGGATTCTAGGAACAAAAAATGATGAGGCAACTACAGGGTTGGTTGTAGACATTGATGCTGAAGTAGAACCAGTGCCACTTCCATATTCACCTCCAAACACCTTCTCTGCTAGTTGCTTCTTCAGTTTTGCTTTGGCCACTCTCTCTTGCTCTAATTCTTCCAATGATCTCATGGCTCTTCGGATGATTTCCGCATTTGTATTGTTGCAAGGCCCTACATCATGTCCAGGGATTTGCGCAAGGTGATACTTCAATCTATAAACCCCCCCTGACATATGCTGCCCACTCAACTTGCAAGACAAGTTCAATCTATCAAACCCTCCATCAGGTTCATCATATTCCCACAGAGGGTTCAATTTCCTTGACATGTTTGTAACTTGGTTGAACTTTTGAATTTTAATGTAAGATGAAGTTTGAACTTTGAAGTTGAACCTATGGCACAATAGGAATTGCAAGTAACAAAAATTAAAAAAATATTACATACATGACACAACACATTGAATTTTTGACAAACAAACAAAAAAACCTCAACTCAATCCAAAATGAACTCTCTCCACTCTATGTAACAAAATGAAAAAAAAGCACCATCAAATCCACTAAAAAATCTTTGATAAACAATGGGTTATAGAAACCCAAGCAACAACAAGAAAAAAACCAAAACAAAATGGCCAAATTTGGTGCCCATACCTGGAAACCACGGTTTGCCGGAGAAATTTGATCCAAAGACGAAGTTCTCTTGCTTGGGATGCTAAAATCTCCAGGCTTCCTCCTTCTCTGCCCTAGTAGACGCCTTCAAGGTTTCCTCTCCGCGTCAGCTCTCAATCCACGCCGCTGTTTGTTCAAAATGACAAAAAAAATTCATGTTTTCCCTTATAAAACGCGTTGTTCGCCACCCCTGCGATAACTTACCATCGAATCACGATTATTTCGAAATTATCGCGCTTTTTTGAAGTTATCGCGATTATTCCACTGATTTTTTGGAAAAACAAAAACTGCGTAGTAATCGGGTGAGTTTATCTAGGATTTAAAAAACTCGCGATTTTTTCATGTTATCGTGATTTTTGCAACACTGATTTATAGTGCATTTGGGGTCTGGGGTAGGCCTGAGTTGTCCATTAGTAGGGCCGATTTGTCCACTTGTTGGGTTGACTTGTGCAACTGGCAGACTATTCAAAAGACCATTTCTCCTCAACCGTGAGGAGTTAGGTGTGCCATATATCGTTGAAAAGATCTTGAAATATGCTATTTAACTGTGTAACTTTCTCTTTCATTTGGACAACCTTTGACATCAATAACAACTATTTTCGACATATTTAGCGGTTCAGTGAGGTACTGGATATTCCACTAAAGAACTGCAAGGTTTGAAGTCTTTGAAGAGTACATTTCACCATGCAATGAATGACTTAGCATATTATTGATCTCCAATACTGTATAACCCAAAGCAGCAGTGATAGCCATAAGTCCAAGTTCTAAGGGATTGTTGTCATGTTGTTTTACAACATTTTCTTATAGTAAATAGGTTGAAAGTGAAAAAGGTGTCTATTTTTAGGAGCATTCAATGATGTTTTAACTTTTCCAGTAGAAGATCACTGTCAGGACTATCTGCTATAATTGTTGTGGCAACACTCAGGTAGCTGGTGAACTCTGTCTTGTTTTAAGCCCTGATATAACAGAGCAACAATGGGAGTTAACTTCAAAATCTGGGCATATATGATGACATGACCTCAAAAGAAAAGATTGGTTGCATGGTCAAAACATTTATAGAGGAGTTGTTACTCATTTGTTATATTCTTATAAGAGACATCGAGACGAGGCCATATTTGAAAGAGTTCATACAAGAGATGAATGGAGCGCTCCTATCTTGATATAAGTTTTAACCTTGGAGATGATTAAAACATTATAACTAGATATATGTAACTAGCCCTTATATTCAAAAGAAGTCTGACTAGACTGACTTGTGGTAAGCCTTGGGCCGACCTGTTCACCTTGGAAATTGACTTGTGCACTTTGAGAAGACTGTTACAGCAAAATCTAGCAGGGCTTAGTGCAAAGCCTCGCTAGGCAACCTAGGTCTTATGGCAGCAAGAGATCAACCACAACTGTCACCTTAGTGGCTTCTCTTTAGCTATTTAGTGGTGGACAAGGGAGGCTTCCCTACAAAAGATCACCAACAAGATATTCAACTAAGGAGGGCTCAATGGTGATGCAATGTCTAATAATTGAAGGAAAAAGTATTGGCCAAGCCTTGAAAGGCTAAGATAAGAGTTGCCTAGAGTTCAAGCACACTCTTCTAAGACCTTTATAATTTATAAGAAGGTTGCTAAAAGTTAGGGTTTGTATGATATGCAGATTTAGGGCACACAGTGGCATATAACAGCTCTAGAAAATAAATTATAAGTGATAGGAGCAACAAACGACCAAATACTATGAAGGAGGCAAGCTAGGGTAAAGTAAACAATGGTTTTGAATGGCTGAAAATGCATGTGGCAACAATTGAAATCAAAACGTCAGCCCTAATTTTGGGGTGAAAGGCTACAATTAATACTAGATTTTTCCTCTTTATGTTTATTATATTGAATCCCTTTCAATATGGCAATAACAAATGGAAAATAAGTTGCTATTAAATGCATATTTAAGCTAACCCTAACCCTAGTTACCATAAATTGAAAAAAAATTTAAAATGGTCACCACAAGCTAGTTTGGTACCTTCTTTGAATTAGGCGATTGAGTCAATGATGACAAGGTCAATGATAACCTAGTGTTGACCTTTGATTGTCATTGATGTCAACCCAAGCAGCAACCAAAAGAAGCCCCGCTTTTGTTGAGGAATTGGATTGGAAAGATCAATATGTTTGGGCTCAAGACCATGTTCATTTGTTTCACCTCGTCGTGCCAATTCCAACGGTAGGTGGCATGCCTCATAACTCCTCACGGTTGAGGAGATATACTTGATCAAAGTTTTTTCCTCGAAAGTGTGGTCAAAGTCACCAAAGTGAGATGATGAAGGGAACTTAATGATTGGCTAAATAATTAATTAAATCATGAAGGTCTTATTTGCTCTTAAAATAAGAATGTTCCTAACCAAAATAAGCTGGCCAAGAAGGATTATTATTGACGATATTAATTAAATTTTTGGAGATTAATTTGGCTTACAAAGGAGGTTAATCTTCAAAATGTAACTAGGTTCGGTCTCATAATTATCATTGTACCTGTATCAATATGTATTACATGTAACATAAAAAAGAAGAAAAATAAATTTTATTATTATTATTATTATTTTTCTAGTCAAAGCATGTTCTTCATGCTTCTAGGGTTTATTGAGTCTAAAAGAAAATTTGTCATGTGTCAAAGTCCCATTTGAACTGTTTGTAAGAAAAAGGAAAAAGTTATTTTGAGTAAAAAAGAGTCATTTAGACACCACAAGACCAAGTTGGCCCTGCTTGGACAAGTCGACCTTGAAGAGGCAATTATTCGACCTCCTAGATAGCTATAAAAGGAAGAGACTTTGACCTCATTTGATCACTCACACTCACTTATCGGTTTTTGTGCAAGAAAGAAGAAGAAATAGAGCGAAGGCCAAGGAGGGAGAAGAATCTAAGGAGAAAAGAAAAATTAAATTTTTGCTTTTTTCTGTTCACATGTGCGAAGGTGCTGGGGTAACTTTGCAAAGGTGCTGGGACAACTCTACGAAGTTGCAGGTCTGAAATTTTGACTTGAAGAGGTTTGACCAACCTTTATTCTTGTTGACTTTGTTTTGGTTGGAGAAAGGTCTGAAGGAGGGCTGACGTGGTTCTTTGTGGAGGTCTTGGTCTTGGGTCCTGGATGTCTTACTTTGATCTAATTCTTTAAGAAGAAAAGTTGTTTGGGTTTTCCCCTTTGTGGGGTTTTTCCCTGGCTTGGAGCCTAAATCTTGTGTTCTTTGTCTTTTGTAATCTTCACGCACTTTATATTTTAGTAATTGCTTGATGAAGAAGAAATAATAAAGTAATAAAAGCCAACAAACTCTCACAAGCAATTATCAAGTAAGAGGAATCAACCCTAATCTACTAGCATATTGATTTCTCAATAGTTAAGTCGTCCTCAAAGGGAAAGTGATTTTTGTCTCCAAAAATATTTTCAAATTGAAATTGAAATTTTGTTTTTGGAGGGTCGCCTCCATAATTTTTGATCAAGTCAGCCCCTCCTAGAAGCCTCCTCGACCTCAATAAAATGGGAGTTCGTTTTCCCTCCATTTGTATGAACTCTCTTGCACCAAATTTGACACATCTTGCGAGTTCTGTGGCCTTGCTCAGTCACGCCTAATTGAAGGTACAAGTCGAGTTTTGGAGACTGTTTTGGCAGTTGAAGTTTATCTTTGATCATTGGTTCTTCACTAGGCTAGTGTATATGTTATGAGGCCTATTCAACCCTGTTTGGGAGACCACTTCAGTAGTTATCTATGGGAGATTTCAAAGCAAAATTATAGCATATGTCTTGAGGTTACTGCGAGCTCTTGATGGGCTTATTTTTCGATGGACAAAGGCAATTTTGAGGCCTAATCTTCTCTACTAAAGTCTATTCTAGGGCTATTCGCATCTCTATTACAGAGCTTCATGGACTAATGGTTTTGGGTTTATTTCTATTTCTTTTATGAAGGTTTTTTCATTGGGTTAATTGATCATCTGTTGCAGAAGCTCTAAGACCCCTTGTGGCCAAGTGTTTGTTAATTTTCTCTTGAAACTATGCTACTACTTAGATGAATAACTGAAAACAAGGCGACTAAAAAATGAACCCAAATTTACTTTCACCAAGATACAAAGTTTATTAACAATTCATAAGCAACATAATAAAACACTAGAGATAAAACACATCACACAAATTGACACGCTTGTTTACCTAGGAAACCAAATGGGAGAACCTACTTTCTTTGTTCTGGTATTTTATCGATTATTCTTGAGCAATTGGATCTTTTACAATTCAATTTGTCTTTGAGGAAATGTTTTGTTTCTTCTCACTAATCTTAGTTGATACAATTGGTCTCGCTTGCCTTGATGACTACTTGATCTCAACCCTCTAGCACGCAACTGTTCCCCTACTGAAGCCTCGACTTGCCCTTGCAATCCCTTATCCTTGTTCCTTGATCTTTGCGCACTAGAAGCTTCTATTCCTTTGTGCACTTGGGCCTGTTTCCTTACGCACTAGGTCCCTATTTCCTAGCGCACTAGGTCCCTATTTCCTTGCGCAAATTAACTCCTGTTCTCTAGTGAGGATCCCCAAGTCCTTGCACACAATCTCCTAAATATTTGTGCACAATCTCCTAAATCCTTGCGCACTTGATGCTCAATTCCGCGCTCTCCACAATCAAAGACGATCTCACAAAATTGTGTCGATTATGTGCCTTCATCCTCCTCTTTATAGACCCAATTCGAGCATGCAAGGAAGGTCCAATTCAATTTTAGAAGCCGAGTTATGATAGTGTATTAACTGAGGGTGATAGTCTTTCTCTCTCAAATCAACACTTGGAGTCTTAAGTCGTTCTTCCTTCAATCAAGATTGAAGACTAACTTGCTCTAACCGAACTTGTAACTGCCACCTCATATTGTAGTCAAACTGAAGAAGACTCCATGAAACTGAAGCTCCAACTCTACGTATTCTAACTTGATGATCATTCCAGTGAACTAGAAATAAACTCATCCTAACTGAAGTCTAACTCATGAGCTCACACTCATGCTCGAGAAAGACAAATTGAGGTCTTCACTGGCTAAGGCACAAGCCAAAAGACCTTTACTCGCTACATTTTCAACACTCCCTCTTACCGAGGAAGGTACTTTTGGGAGAACCTTCTCCACTTGGATTTGTCTTCAACACCACCACATTATTTGATGTTGTAGCTGCTCCTTCTGAACTAGAAGACTTCCCTGCTTCTTGTTGCGGAATTTGATATGAAGACTTGTTCCTTCCAAACATGCTCCTAGGATCTTGATCCTGAGCATCTAACAATGTCATCTCGTACCAACTGAGGCTTCTGGTAGTACCTGAAGAATCACTCTTCCTTGTCACCTACTCCTTCTTAGCAATTGACACTATTCGCATATCCAAGACACTGGCCTTGTACTTCTCCACACTTCCACCTGCTCCATGCTTCACCTTGTACACCCATCGTGAGCCTACTACTGATTTGCCATGTGGCATAGTCTCCCAGACATCGTTCTTCATGATGGAGAAATATTCCTCCACCATGGCATCCTGCAAAACTTGCTGAGACGTTGCCTTCTCAAAACAAGAAGGCTTTGAGTCTATCAACTCATTCATCAATGCTCGACACCTCTTGATTAAATGCCTGATTAAATACCAATCTCATACTCTCATACATGATAGAATCGATGAAAATGCTGCAGTCCTGCCAATCCTGAAATCCTGAAAAATGTTAAAGTTTGCTGAATTTTGAATGGGATATGAAATTCCACTTTTTCATTATGAAGTTTGATTATGCTGGAAGTGGAACCGCTCTCAAATATCTCGTAGCAATTAATAGTAATGTTAAAAATTTAATAAAAAGGATAGAAAATGAAAGATAAAGGAAAGATAAAGGAAAAGTTAAGTAAATGATAGGAAAGGAAAGATAAAAGAAATGTGAACTTTTACATACAATTAAGTAAAAAGATAGAAAAGGAAATTTCAAGTAAAAAGATAGAAAAGAAATCTCAACTTTTACTTACATTACTATTAATTACCAGCATTTTTGGTCAAACCCAATCAGGGATAAATCATTTTGGAAACTTGTTGTACGGACGCTGGTATGAACCAGAAACATGTTTTTGGCAGTATGAAACGCGTTTCCAATATGTGGGATGCATTTGTATACCTAGAATTTCAGGGCCAGCCGCCATACCACATGCGTTTCTGTGTTTCCATACAGAAATGGGCATGGTATGGCCCTGTACTACATATTTCCTGCAACTTGGCAGCCACATTAACAATTTTTGAGAATGAAGGATAGCACCTGATTTATTGTGGAAATGTCTCAGTGTTATGCTGAAATACTTCACACTGGTTGTAAAGCTGCTGCAACAATTTCATGCTGTTGTCTCCTGGTTGACATTTATCCACTGCAGATTTTTGTGGGTGTTTTAGCCATGATCAATGACTTTGGTGCTTCCTCAGTATTACTCACTTTTCTCGCTTCAATGCTAGTTTTGATTTTCCTTCCACTTTATAACTTCTCTTTTTTGTTGTTGTTGTAATTTTCAACTTCCCAAAGATTTTGCATTATAAACCTGTCAAGAAATTCACCCTTTAAAATTAAATGAACTTGCCTTTTCACCTTCTTGCTCACATATCTTGAAGTTTCTTATGGCAGTTGTCTTCTTTCACAAATTGATGTTCAGTTATTCTTTGACTTGTGTCTTCGTACATTGAACTTTCGGATAACTGTGTCTAGGGACTTCGTGCTCCGGTTACAAGCTTTGGGCCACTGTGGCTTTGATACCATATCAATTCTCAGAGATGTGCACACAAATATAAGAGGGATGATAAGAATAAGAATAATTGACTTCATTATTTGGATGGCTTGTTCATCCCCATAGGGGTTCATATGCTTTTAAAGGTTAAGTTGACCTTTCATTTCAACGTCCTAACTTGATATTTAAACCTAGTTTTCAAATTCCTAGTGTGACATCTCATATACCTACTTGTCCAGTCACTTCAAGATTACATTCATTTATATGCAGTAAATCTTATCCTATGTTTTACCATTATATCCTAACATGAACAATTATTTTTAACAATAGAAGGTTGATGAGGTGGGCAAATTGCTGGCTGTCATTTGTTGGTACTCCTCACTCCAATCATAGGAAATGCTTCCTAGCTCCATTATTCCAATTACTGCATTGGCCAAGTTCTAAGGTTGCTATATATATATAGCTTTGAAATGCAACGCAGGCTTTGTATTTTTGGTGTATCGTTTTTGAAATTGTGTCTCTCACTACATAATTTGAAAATACTGCATCATTTTGACCATTGTTATGGACATATTCATGGCAGGAAATTTGGCCAGTAGCAATGCTTTGTGGGCATGCTGCAGCTGTGGCTGATTTGGAGATATGTACACCGGGTAAGGATTATAAAGTCACACAAAGCTTGACAGACAAAGACATTATGTCTGAAGTCAGTCACGCTTTGATCAGTGCCTGTGTTGATGGTGTCTTATGTACATGGAGCAGCGTCAGTGGGCACTGTAAACGTAGGCGGAAATTGCCTCCATGGGTTGGCAGTCCATCTGCATTAGCTTCTTTGCCCAAATCTCGCCGGTATGTTTGCATTGCTTGCACTTGTGCCAATGCAGGGAAGGTACAAAGATCTCATACAGATGAGGTTGATGAAGGTAAAGAAGCAGGAAAGAGCACCAAGGAGTGTACTCTAGAAGGAGAAACAACCCTGAAAAGGATGTCTAAAGGTGCCATTGTGATTGTAGACTCGTTGACTCTGAATATTTTGCAAATTATATTTCATGGGTTCTTAACAATAGGACCAGTAAAATCTATGGTGGTTGCCCCAGATACAATGTCAGAAAACAGTAAACTGGTCATAGCATCTGATCTTTATGGAATGATACAAGTATTTGCCTTTAATGACAAAAGTAATAAGACAAGTGAAGCAAGGAACAATTTGGAAAAGGGTGATCAAACATATCTAGCATCCTTAGGTTCAACAAAAGGGGTTCATGAAGAAGTAGAAGATGTTTCAATAGCTTTGGATGGGAAACTTGTGCTTTTAGTGTCTAGGAACCAATGGACAATTAAATCAACGATAGAAGGAACTATTTTAATTGATGAATCTTGTTTAAATAGCTCCCTTTGTAGAATTGGTACTTCTGATGAAACTTTCTTGGCAGGAGGAATGTTTCTAACAAATGATGGCTACAAATGTGACGAGTTAAAGATGACAGATAAAAAAGATAGCATGTTAACGAGTGTTGTGATTTGGAACAATCAGGGAGCAGCAATTGTATATGCTATTTGTCAGTCAGGGCGGTCATCTTATGCAGTATCTCTCTTTCAATTACCTCCCATTTCCTCAATGAATGGAGGGGGTCTGTGTGTGAAATTCAGTCAGATGCATGGTTTCCTCATTCGAATAGAATCTATGAAGTCAGACTTTGAACTGTCTCTGTTTGGAGAAACACATATCACAGTTTGGTCAAAATCTCATTCTTCTTCCAGGTTTCAAGATCAGGGTCATTTAGATGAACAATCTAAAATAGGAATCATGAAAACCATTTCGGATGAGCATCAGGTGGCAACCCTGCTTGGAAAAGGTGGGATTTGGGGTGATTGGTTGAAAACTTCCTATTTATCTCATCCTAATGTTAGTACCAGGTATAATTATCAAGGAGAAATAGATGCTCTGGAAGAAGAGCTGCAGAGCAAAAAACTAGAGGCTGATAATGCTGAATATTCATGTTGTTTATGGACTCAGACGTCTTCCCTTGATTGTTTGAAAGGAAACAGTGCATTATTATTTGAAAGAAGCAAGATTGTTACATCTTCCATGATGCTCTCAGGGAATTCGTCTATACCATTTGCTATAGTATATGGCTTTTGTAGTGGTGAAATAAAACTTGTAAAGTTGGAGTATATTGATCCAAATGTTTATGCTAAAGAGGATGGATTACAACAGAAAAATGATGCAAGTGTGTTGCAATCTTTTATAGGCCACACAGGTCCTATACTTTGTTTGGCAGCACATAATATGGTGTTTACTCCAATGGAGCACAGTAGACAAGTATTGATATCAGGTAGTATGGATTGTACTGTTCGTGTGTGGGATTTAGAGGGTGGAAATGTGCTTTCAATAATGCATCAACATGTGGCACCTGTGCGCCAGATTTTGTTGCCACCACCTGGTACATATCGTCCCTGGGTGGATTGTTTTCTGACTGTTGCTGATGATGCCTGTGTGGCTCTTTCATCCCTTGAGACATTAAAAGTTGAGAGAATGTTTCCAGGACACGCTAGCTATCCAAAGATGGTGGCTTGGGATGGTGTCAGAGGATATATTGCTTGTTTATGTATGCAGTTTACTACTCATGCTGGTCATAATGATGTTTTGTATGTTTGGGATGTAAAGTCAGGTGCTCGTGAAAGGATTCTTCGAGGTGCTGCAACACATTCTATGTTTGACAATTTCTTGAGGTGTATTCACATAAATGCCTCTGCAAGCAAAGTACTTGGTGGATCAACATCTGCATCGTCGCTACTGTTCCATTCTAGTGAAAATTCAAATCATTATCATGATAGCACAGTAAAGCTGGATGAGGATGCACTGACATCAGCTGGTTCTGAAACTTCAGGTGCAATGGGAAGCCCAACTAAATCAGTTAATTTAGCTACTAAGAAAAGTGGATGGAATATTGAGAAGTCTAAAATGGTCGACATTAAGGTCGCCCCAGTTGCATCTTCATTTGGAGATGCTGTTGGTAGTAGTTATGTAAACCAATCTTCTGCACAACAGGTCCTTAAAAATAGAATACAACCTATCAAAGGATCCTGTCCTTTTCCTGGTGTAGCTGCTTTGCAGTTTGATCTTCATTCGTTGATGGTTCCAAGTTTGGGACATTTGTCAACTTCTGAAAATCATCAAAAAAGAAATCAACAGGCTGGTTTGTCAGAAGGGAATTTGCCCATGTTCAATATAGGAAGTGAAAGTCCCAGCAAAAGTAATTGTACCACAACCCATAAGGATTCCCAAACTGTGATCTCAGATTCAGTGCATCATCGAAACTGGTCAGAAGAAAACACATGGTTGGGAACAACTGAAGGCCATTTACTTCGTTTGAGTTTGTCCTTTCTACATCTGTGGGGTACAGATGATGAGCTGGACAAATTATTGGCAGAGGAAATGAATATTTCTAAACCAGATCATTTTGGTGTAGCTGCTGGACTCCTTGGTGATAGAGGTTCACTCACATTGTTTCTTCCTGGAAGGAGAGCCACATTTGAGGTAGATTCTGAGGACTTAAGTGATGATTGATGGCAATAGAAAAAAATTGGATATTTTCAAGTCCTCTCTGATGCTTGGAATGGTTGTTTGCAGTTATGGAAGTCTTCGTCTGAGTTTTGTGCAATGAGGTTGCTGACGATGGTGTCTCTCTCTCAACGCATAATCACTCTATCTAGATCTAGTTCTGCAGCTAGCAGGTAAGCACTGTTGTTTGATGCATTCTAGTAAACAGCCCATGTTTGAACTTTGGACTGTAAGGCATCTTCAAACTTTTAACTTTCTTATGTTTACCTTATTTTATATAAAAGATGGAAAATGCAGGATAAGGTTTTGATAGATGCTGCTGCTGAAGTGGCACATATTTCACTGAATAACTATATACAATTTCCAACATTGTAAAGTCTTTAATTTGTGGTGGACACATAATTAATATATCTTGAAACTTGGATGATCCCAATTCAGCTGCATTTTGATCTTAGAAAATCGTAAATGGTGAGAGGAAAGCTTCTTGGAGAGTTTACAGGTGGCTAAAATTTCCCTAGAATTGCCATAGAGCACTCAGGGTGGCTTATAGGCATATTTGTTGGCTTTCAACTTTAATTGGAGTTGGTCCAGCCTTTGTTGGAGGACCCACTTTGATAAACATGAATATAAGTACCCGCTAAAGCAGGCATGTTAGTGTCATAATTTTTTACTTTGAACCTTGCTACTTTCCCAAGGCCACAACAATATATTCTGTGCTGCTATTTATGCAATTTATTTATTTTGATATTTTCTGATCAAGCATTAATGCATTTATCAGGTGTTGCTGGCCTGAAATACAGATGTATGGTCAGTTCAATGTAATTTGGTAAATTTGTCTGTTGGGGTGTTGTCTAGTGGCAAGCGGCAGTGCTTGCCATAATGATTTCCCATCTTCAAATCCCAGTCTCAATGGGCGTGCCCCAGTTCAGTTTGTATTCAAGACTAGATGAAAACCCTAGAAGAAATTGATGGTCCATGAATATTGCTACGGTTTGTAAATTGTGGCTTAGCCACATAACCGTATCTTTGAAGAAAAACATAATTTCAACATATGTGTAGGGTTCTTTTAGTTTGTACGGGACCAAGCTCTGCTTATGCAATTTTTCTTAGCTCCTGGCTTATTTGTTATTGCAATTCCGCAATTATTTGAACAATAATATTAATGCTACAATAATTGGTACTACCATGACGGTTCCCTTTTTAGATGGGTTTTCAGGATTCTAGATTTCCTAGATTTTGTTTTACAAATGTTTTGCTTGCTATAGCTGGTTTTGGCTTCATATTTTTGCTTTCTAATGTGTTGTAGCGGCTACAACCACCCTCCAAAATTTTGGCCTGCACTCAATTTTGGAGCCTCCCTTGAAAGTTTCACTTGATGACTGCACACACTCGGGTTCACTCCGCGAGCTTGTGTGAGTCTTCGCATCCACCTTGCTTGATCATTTCACCCAAGTTTTTGCATGTTGATGTCAAAGTCATGCTTGCGACCATGTTCTGGTTATACTCAAAGTCTTCGCTTCGTGTGTACTTGTTGTGTTCGTTATGAAAACATCTGTCGCACTCTGACACTGAATCATATTCACTGTCCCGCAAGCGTTGTCACGGTTGACCAACGATCAATCACAAGTGTCGCGCTTGTCGCTTACACCGTCGGTTAGTCATGTTGAGCATGTGTGTCTGTATGGTTTGAGTCGTCTCGTTATCAAGACATGTAAGTGTGTGTTTGCAAGATCATGTATGCATCTTTCGCTCATTCACACACTTAGTCACTTTGTTGAAGTTTTGACGACTAGATTCTGCTCTGACAGTCGGACCATCACCCCGCCATCAACTCGATCGACTGTCACCCAGAACAGCGCAGAAGCACCAAGCAAGCCATTTCAAGCTGCACTGTCCGCAAGCAAATCAATCAACCTTCATGCTGGTCACTTGGAGAGTTTGACCTGGCTGCCACCCCGGGATTGACTCCCCTCAAAAATTGCGCAGAGGTTGCAGACCTTGCCCGCTCTGCTGACTGAGAAAAATTGCGCAGACAAGCCGGATAGACACCTAATGCCCGTCCCTGTCTCCCTCAGAAAATTGTGCAGTTTTTCCAGCCAACCCTCTCGACAGTCAACCGACTGCTCACCCAGAAAATTGCACAGTTTTCATGAGTAAGTCCTCTGCTGCCCAACAGTCCGCTCAACTTAGAAATTGCGCAGAGGTGACCAGCATGCCAACCTCCTAGCGATAACGCAGTTTTTCCCGCCAGCTACTCCCGACAGTAGACTAACAATTCCCTCCAGGAATTACGCAGTTTTTGCTACCAAGCTCCAACAGCTAACTGCTAGTTCCCTCCAGGGATTGCATAGTTTTTGCTGCCAAGGTCTCGACAGCTGACTACTAGTTCCCCTAAGGAATTGCGCAGTTTTTGCTGCTAGTGACCCAACAGCTGACTGCCAGTTCCCCTCAGGAATTGTGCAATTTTTGCTACCAAGCTCCCGTTGCTCGCTCGTTCCGGAAATTGCGCAAATTTTGCTCGCCTAGCCTTTCCGCAGCCCGAACTGTTCCCCTCAAAAACTGCGCAGTTTTGTCCTCCAGCTAAGCCAAACCATGTGGACAGTCACTGTCGATCCAGATTGCCCATCTTCATCACCCAGTGACTCCTGCGCAGTTTTCATCATTAGTGCTCGGAGCCTCCATCCTGCCTCGCAACCTTGTCACCTTTCCAGGTCACCTGCATTCGAAATGATCATGCATCATGGTAGACTAGGAGGTTTATGGATTTGATCTTGTCTCGTCATGAGTGAATGCAGACACAGGTACACAAACAAACATGACGCGACGACGAATGGGATGAACAAAGGGAGCACATGCAGAAGGACAGGTTCACCAATGGACAAACAAACGAGGCATGCAAAGAAATGTGCTCGCGAACGGATGATCATGCAAAGATGTGTTCATGAATGGACGAACGAGCAAACATGCAAGATGTGTTCACAAACGGACGGACGAACATGCACCTTTCGCGAATCGACGAACTTGTCAAGCTTACCAACATACAAGCAAGGAGCAATGTGTGAGTGCAACATCAAGCGCACCAATGGCCATCGAAGACTCTGCATACTTTTCCATGCGGAGGTGAAGCTGTGACACACCATGAGGACATCCATCATCCAGCAACACTACAACTCGACATGCACACCAGCAATAGCACGAATGTACTAGCACTGTCATGTCGAGTCATGTTGTCCACATCTCTACTGTGGGCCATACTGTCAATCAATGTAATGTAAGGTGGAAGTCCAAGAGACACACTTGTTGTACAAAGAGTCATGTAAAGTCGAAAAGTCATGGAAGTCAAACAGTCATGAGGGTAGTCGAACAACCATAAGGGCCAGTTTCACCCTTGGCTATAAATACCACCTCATTTGTACATGCAAAGGACTTTTTCATCTTAGCTCCTCCTACATAGCCTTGAGAATCTATAATCTTTTCTAAGGAGTAAGTAGTGGCTCCATGCCCCGCTCACAGGGTTAGTGATGTATGGTGTAACGATGTGTCTTGGAACCTTTCGCTTAATTCAGAAGCCTGCTATCGGCCAACACGTTTTCACACATGTATTGTAACTGTTGTAAGACTAATCTTAAACACTTGTAATGCATGTTGCTTTAACCTGTGTTTAACACTTGAACTAATTCACTTGTTGTAATACATATATGTTAATGAAAATGTGTTGTATATGCTGTTAATGTTGTCTCGTCTGTGTTGACTACTCTCCCGGACATCAGACAAACCTTTCACAAAAAACTTGCTATAACAACCGTTGCACTTGCGCGGACTAATCCGCTAAGTGTTATACGTGTTATCTTACCTTGCGTGTTGTGACTGCTGCATCTGTGTGGATTGTTCTGCCGGAAGCTATGCATGTCCTGTTGTGTTGTGTATTCTTAGCAGAGTTGGGACTACTCCCAACCGACTTGGGACTCACTCCCACCCTCTCCCTCTACGGTGAAAGAACCATAGACACAAGTGACACTTACAATCACCAAGCATGCGAACCTCACTTCTCGAAAGACAAAGCAGACCACTCTCTTGTGCTGACAAGTAAGAGTTGAGGTTTTTTTCGAAGATAATGGCAACCGGACCATCATACTGGATGGGACTCCCACATGAAACGGTGGGAGGTCTAGTTGGGACTTCATACCGAGGTGATCCCTTGAATGTTGGCGGGTCCAACACCGTCAATATAATGTTAGTTTTTGGGGTTACTTTGAAACTGTTTAGACCATGCTTGGGGGTGGTTCATGTGGTGCGGAGTGATTGACATGCACGTGTAGGTGGCTTAATCTTGCCTTGCTAGACCTTGCTTAAAGTTTATGTGACATTCTTCCTTGGAGAATTGGAGGCCTTTATACAACTTGTTGACTTCTTCACGATGGCCATGTGTAGGTTGAGTTGATTGGAGGACACCCTGCTTTGGAGGAGGGGTGCTTGGCACTCCGGAGGAGGGCGTTGATTGCTAGATGGATCACTTGCATGGAAAATTGTACTCGATTTATGCTAGTTTAGGTTGAGCGAGTGATATTGTAGGTGTGGTGGTCCTAGAAGAGCACATAGATTTGGAGGAGCATTGGATCCTTGGATTTCTTGGAGTGTTTGACCTTCCTTAAGGAGTGCTTATACCTTGGAGCCTTTTTGTTGATGACATCACCCTGGAGCTTGACATGTGTTTCTTGGGGTCAAGTGTTTTTACATGTGTGGATCTACTTGTTAGAGATAGGTTGCCTATAAGGGCTTAGACTAATTTTATATTGTTGGCCTCCCTCGCCTCTCATATAAAATTTAAATAGAGGAAGGTGAGAGTCCTTTCATCATTCATTCATTCATCATCTTGTGTTAGAGATGTGAAAAGTGGAGTGCATCTGTCCCTCTCTTAGTCCATATTATAGTCCCTCTTTTTATCTTGAGTGCTATTTTTCGTGGAGAATCCAAGGGAAAGTCTAGGGTTAGGATTTTCACCCTAGGAGGGAAAGTAGACTAGGGTTTGGTAAAATTTTAGGGAGAAGAAAGCAGCATTGAGGATGAGAGAAAGAGATGTCTTGCACTTGTGGGAGACAAGTGTTGAAGCCCAGGAAGTCTTACTTGTGTTTGGTTTTCCTAGTAGAGGTTTTGGAGAGCTTCAAAACATTAGACAAGAATGTACTATCACCGTCCGAAGAGCTAAATTACCAAAGAAGAGACCACATCTCTAGAGAATTGAGAAAAAACAAGAACACTAAAATCCTTAAAGCAAACAAAGGAAACACTTAGTTATAATGAACACTATAGACTATGAAAACAAGATGCTTGAGCATTTGACAAATACTATCAATTATAAGAAACAAAATGGGGATCCAAGTAATAAGACTAAAGGAGGTATCTCGAGTCATTATAGAATCATCATTAGAAGATGAAATAAAAAACAAGCTCACCTGGAGGAATTGCATGATCCTAAGAATCTATGGATTACCAAAAATTCGTGAGGAGAATATCCCCCTCTATCTGATTGTGAACATAATTGGTTTCCCTACATACTCTTTGGAAAATTATTCGGCAAACAAATTCAAGCACTTGGTTGGTTGAATGAACTCCTTTGTTAAATATTCAACTCACTAGGCTGACAATGTGAAACAACTGAAGGTGGAAAGAAATGATATCATGGTTAGCTTTGACATTGCTTCATTGTATACTAAAAATTCTAGTCCTTGAGTTTCAGAGAGTAATGCTTGTTTCTCCATACGTTCCATATAAAGGTTTGCAACCACATGCGTGAGAGGAGAGCCTAGGGACTCTACTAGGGAGACTAGGAAATAGTCTCTTATCCTGGAAATTGATTTTGACAAGGCATATGATTATGTTGATTGGTCCTTAATTTTGAGGATGTTGATATGCTTGGGTTTTTTCCCTCAATATGTTTACATGGTGAACACCCTCTTCACCAATGCTTAGACTTTTGTTCCTTTCAATAGGGCCCTTTCTCCATGGATCTCTTTACAATAGTCTATTCTCCAAGGGTTTCCATGGCCCCTTATTTGTATATCTTGATCATAGATGCTATGGGTTATTTGTTGGAGGTTATTGGTATTACAGGGCAGTTACATGCTATTCTTGTCCTAGATGGATCAAAGATGGTTAGCAATCACTTTGTTGATGGTTCTCTTCTCTCGGTTAGAGCAGAGAAGGATTCTATTGATGGTGCCCTTGGTTGTCTAGATACCTTTTACTTTGCCTCAAGTGTCATGGTTAGTTCTCATAAAACTGATTTTTTGGTTAGTAGCGGTGGATGTACCTCTGGATTAGATCCTTGTTGCTTGGTCTTATATTCATCGTGGGGTTAGTTCACTATTTGGGGATTCCCTTTGGAGTAGGTCTTTCACCTACAGCCATGTGGGATTGGTGTTTATAGTATAAGATTCATATTTGGATTCATATAGGCCTCCCCTTTGCAAGTGAGATGACTTTTGTTGGACATATTATTTGGGATTCACATTTGTACTATGCCTCTTGTTGGTTCCCAAGTAGAACTTAGTTTTGATAGTTTGATCAAATTTTGAGGACGTGTTTGTGGTCTAAGTAGGGTGGGGAGTGGGGCCTTCCATTCGTTCCTTGGAATGTTTGTATTATACCCAAGCACAAGGGGGGCTTGGTCTGATTGATGTTATGACCTAAGGTAGCATTGTAGCAATTGAGTGGCTAGTATAGTATTTTGAGGGGTCAATGCCTTGAAAGGTCTTGTTTTGGCAATGGATGCTTGTAGCACAACATATAGGTAGGAGTTAGAGAGGCCTTTGGATTGTGCAATATTCTTTTGTTGCCCCATTTATTTTAGGTGTTGAGATCCTCATTTTTAGGAGTGTTTGCTTAGCTTAGAAAGCTATTTTAGGCTTGGCTTGTTCGTCGTACTGGAAAGATAATAGAGCAGTTTGGGACTTAGCTTGCTGACCTATTTGGAGTTGGAGGACTCAAGGTTCTTGTGTGGCGAAGTTGCCTTGTTTCTCGTCTCATACATTGAGTAGGAAGGGCATCATTTTTTTGGAAATATTTGTGGGATATCTATTCTTGTTCATGGAAAGAATGGTGTGCCTTTGCTTAGGAGTATGGTCTATTTTTCCTTGGTTGTCTCTTGATTATGGAGTTGTGAGGGCTAATCTCGAAGATTGAATTATTTAAAATGAACATTGGATGTTGGGGCCATTTTGAGGGGATGAGGAGTATTGCTTTTGGTCATTTGCTTTTTTGGTATGATTCCCACCATTTGTACTTTGTGCTTCATTATAGATATCTTCTACCTTTGATACTTAATGCTCATTAGCTTTCTAGGGATTTAAGGATTTGCAACTTTCACAATGTGCGGTGGATTCAACTTTCCTACGAGCTGAGAGTTTTGATTCCATCAAAGGCTAGGTTGGCCAAGAGTGGGTTTTCTAATGGTTTTTAATCTATTTGCCAACACATGGAGATAGGTAATCACATGTTTGGGATTGTTAGTTTATCGAGTAATGTTGGATGTTTGCAAAGGATAAATGCTCAGGGTTGCTTTGGGACATGAGTCGTTAGAGGCCTGCATTATTTAGTGATTGATGCTTTAAGTTTGTCCTACATTATGGTGATTCAACACTACTTGAGGGATTTTACCAGTTTATTCCTTGGAAAACTGTGTTAGGCCACTTTTGCTCATGAGTTATGTTCTTTGTCTTCCTTTTGTTCTCTATCGCAAGATGAAGTTTGCCACTAGCTCTTGGCTAAAGGAGCTCTTTTGATGAAAGATGCTTGATCTTTGCATACATTTGAGTATTTTGATTTTATCATGGTACTAGTTGCTCTAAGGAAGAAATTATGATCTCCATTATATACACTCTTTCATTTTTTGTATATATTTTTGTAAATATAAGACCCATTTTTCATAAAAAAGAATAAGCTATATGTAGTCCACATGAGTAAGATAAATACAATGTCGAGCTACCTCACCAATGACATGGTTGAAGGATCTACTCATTGCCATGGGGACAAAAGTGGAGGATCAAGAGTTGTTGCTTATTGCTTTGAATGGACTTGCTCCAATTGGATGCCTTTTGTCTGAGGCGTTTGTGCTTGTGTGATCTTGCTGAAGTTTCCAAGGCTTTTAGATAACCTTGTGTAGGAAGAGATTAGGTTAGAGACATGTTTAATGCATCAAATGAAGTAGTAGCCTTAGTTGAGTAGATGAAGAAAGGAAGCATGAAGGGTAAGAAGGAATTTCTAGGGAAAAAGGACTTGCATAAGGTGAAATGTTTTAGGTGTCACCACATGGGATATTTGTTGGAAACACTGAGAGGGGGAGGTGAATCAATATTTCTTTCAATTGTTATATTATGCGAGTTAATATTTTTTCACAATACAAAGCATGAGATATTCTAGAACAAAAGAAACTAAATAAAATAGTTATATTAAAATAATTCAAGTGACGAGGACACCGATCCTCAAATTTTGGCTCCAACCATTACAAAAATTTCAATTCTTACAAGGCTCCAACCTTTACAAATTCTTTGGTTCTTCAAGGATCCAACCTTGAATGAGGACACCAATCGTTTTAATTAAATCTAGGCGCCAACCTAGTCTATACGAGGACACCAATCCTCTTAGGCTCCAACCTTCAACAATACTTTAAAAGCTTTACCAAAACACTACTCATCCAAGTGGCTTCAATACTACTTCAAAAATGTCTCTTCTTAGGCTCCAACCTTCAACAATACTTTAAAAGCTTTACCAAAACACTACTCATCCAAGTGGCTTCAATACTACTTCAAAAATGTCTCTTCTTAGGCTCCAACCTTCAACAATACTTTAAAAGCTTTACCAAAACACTACTCATCCAAGTGGCTTCAATACTACTTCAAAAATGTCTCTTCAAGGTTTGCTCCAAAGATGTCTCAAGTTTGGTCTAAAGCTTGCTTTAAAAGGTCTACTTCAAAGCTCTTCAAGTCTACTCAAAAGGTGTCTCCAAGTTTACTGCAACAAGTCTTCTCCAAAGCTCTTCAAGTCTGCTCCAAGTTGTCTTCAACAGGTTTGCTCCAAAGCTCTTCAAGTCTGCTAAAAAAAGGTCTTCAAAGGATGATTCAAAAAGGGTCTTCAAGCTTGCTTTAAGACTACTTCAAAAGAGAGGTCAAATTTGCACCTTTTTCACAATCCAAAACCAATCATAGGATACCCAAGTTGGAGTCCCAAATCTACCTTCAAGAATCCGAGGTTTGCTCCAAAATAGGTTTTAAATTCACTCTACAAGAAGGTCGAATCTGTGGGCAAAACTAGTTTGAGATAGGTTTTAGATAAGGCTGAATTCCACAGGTCTGAGGTCTAGTCACAGAGAGGGGACCGAGCTTCTTGAATTCTGCTACAAGCTGAATCCAACGCTGTAGTGTGGCCGAGATCTAAGTTGAGGAAGGCCGAAATCTATGCAAAAGTAGTGCTACAAGGTGCTCGGGTTATGGTCAAATGATGGACAAGTTTTTCTTCAAAAGTTGATCATAAAATCTCTAATAACCATAATCCAATAACCAAAGAAACTAAAACCCAAAAACAAGTGCTTTCTTCTTCACTTTGCAGCAAGGTTCATGAGATATGAACCTATGAATTCTTCCTTAGGCCCGAACTCCTCTTCCCTTTTGCTTGTTCAAGTTGGTGGTCAAATGAGGGAGAGGATCCTTCTTATTTATACAAATCAATCCACTTGAAGTAGTGCCGACTTGCCTTTAAGTAGGTCGACTTGACAAGGGGTGCAATATCTGGTTTTCTCACTTAGAAAATTCATTTCTCCTCAATGGAGAGGAGTTAGGAGGCATAATATAGCTCATTGGAAAGGGCTTAAAGTGCTCTTTAAGCCTATGGCATTCTTTCCTTCAACAAGACATCCTTTGACCCCAATAAAAAATGATTTCTCAACAACATTTTGACAGACAACATTTGGAGATGAACAAAGGGAAGGCTAAGCAATAGACAAAAGATGTAGGTATTGCTAATACTATAGTGGGAGTGGATGAGTTAACATCTTTGCTTGAGACCACCTTCACCATGGTCTCTTGTTTCTCTTTGTATACTGTGTGAGGTGTTGGATGATATGTAGACAATGGGGCATCAAGATATATGACTTATGATAGAACACTCTTCAACAAACTTTAAAGGCAGGAGGGAGGTATGAGTGTGAAGTTGTGTGATGATGCTACTTATCTTCTGATAGGATTGGTCTCTCTCCTTCTAGATGCCATTAGGTGATGTTCTCGAGTTGAATGATGTTCTTTTTGTTCCTTGGTGGAAGAAAAATGTTTTTTCAATTTCTTATGTAGTAAACCTTTAATATAGGGTTGTATTTGAAGGTAAGTTTTGAACTATCAACTATTGTGGTCTAACAAGTTCGAGAACCTTGCCTAGAGGTATGCTAGATGGTGGCCTTTATAGGTTGTTTGCTGATCCTATGTCATTTCTATATTCTAGTAATAAACTTGATGAGAATTCTAGACATGAGGAGGCACATGTAGAGTATGCATGGTGGGATGACATAAAGATAGATAGGTTGCAGATTAAATAATTGATGCCAACCTTGCAGTTGATGGGCACATTTTAGAGTATACAGACAGGGTTGTTGGATTCTCTCAAGTAGAGGGAGTTGATCATGATGAGGTTGTTGCTTCAGTCGCCGAAGGTTTAGAGGTGCATGGATGAGATATCCAAGATCTGAAGTTGTTGATAGCTTTGGTCCTGTTACCAACCATTTTGTGTGTGATATCCTTAGGAGAAATTTTCTCTCCAAGATGATCCTCAGCTGACAGTCCCTTGCATCCACAGGCTAGCTCATTGTGCCATTTTTCCACCACCTGAGCCAACCATGTGGTCCCTCAGCCATTTGCCATGATCATACATTTGAAGGTGGGCCTCTCGAACCTAAAGGTATGCCTTGTCATTTGGTAATTGCCTATTGTAGTTTGCTTATCATGGACACTTCTGGGCATGGATTAATGAGGGGATTCGGCGGAAAGAATGTGCTAGGTTTGTGCTCTTATCCCCTAGACCCCTTTTGGATATTAACCTTGAATTCTAGTCCCGTGGGATCTCTTTTACTGACCATTTGGCTTTAGGGATGGTATTTCATGGGAAACCTTGCTTTTGGTTACGGGGTTCTGCTCCTTTATTTGCATATATTACCCCATTTCCACTCATTACTTCCCCATTTATCATTTCTCCCACCCGGGTCCACATCCCTTCAATGGTTCCACATAGGGCTAGCTCACCCCTTCCCCTGGAATGATGCCCCAGAGGTTGATGCAGCTAAAAAGAAAAGTAAAAGCATATTTGGCCACATTCAACAAGAAAATGTACCACAAAATGCAAAAGATGGCCGGGACAAACACATTTAGCACGTGGGCAAAAGACAATACATGAGCTCTACCCCATCATCATGGCCATCACCTTGGTCCCTACAGGTTCTATGAGCCTCCTTCATTATATAGGAACCCATGATTATCCCAACCCCTGGTGGGCAATGAACCACCCTACCGTAAAAGGGGGGTATCCACTGCTACATCTCATACATCATGCTCTTACCCCTTGAGCCTCGAGTAGTTAATCAAAGAAAAATCATAAAAAGGCAAAAGGAATATAAAGAAGGGCGGAAAAATCAAGGCTGAGGCACCTCATGTATGACTATTGCTCCCTCCTATACATTATAAACCCATGCGTGGGCTTCCCTTTATATTAGCTACCTTGGCACCCCAACATGTGGCCCAAGGCTGCCCCTTCTCATCCCCTACTTAATTCACCTATTTGTCACATGCCACCACCTTTTGAAGGATGTACCTTTGTTAATTTCAGACAACAATGGTATGTTCTATGCTTTAGAGCAATTTTACTTCAATTTCTTTAATAACCCAGTATCAATATTCAAATTAGCAATCACATCAACATGATAGTAAACTGCAGATAGAACATAAATATAAATAGTAGAAGATAAGCCAAGACAAGAGGACACAAGATGTGGTACCAACCAGGGACAAACCCTAATGTGGGGAAACCCTTGATCAAATCTTCTTATAGTCTTCAATAGTTCAGCAGAGAGTACAATTTACAAATCTGATATTTTATAACAGTAGTAAAAGAGCCCCAACTAGAAAAGTCAACGTTGGTCAACATGGCATATTTGACCCTCAACAATTTGGTCAATTTCGACCTCCAAACAACAAGATGAATCACTGCTCAAAATAGCCCAAAATAGTCCAGTCAAACCTGGTCAAACAGCCAACCTTGCGGTCAGCCCTAGCTGTAGTCAACGCTAGTCAAAGTCAACGTTTGACCTCGATTTCTGTGCCCAAAAATGCGGCTTGCCCAAACAGAAATATCTCACCCAAAAACAAAGTCAAACACGTCAACGCTGCTGGTCAATGCATGGTCAAACTATCCAAAAAGTCAGTCTCCTGAAATTTCGGCCTCCTGAAATTTCGGGCGTGTGGAGAGAGAGGTAGAGAGATGTGTGAAGATGAGTGTGTCCAAATGAGGCTAAGGCATCATGTATTTATAGCAAACATTAAGGATGAATAGACGTGATTGTTGGGCTTCTGAGCCTACATAAGTTTGTTGACCGACCTTGACAATTTGTCCATAATATAAATATATTCATATCTTCATTTGTACATGTCTGAATTGGATGGTCTTTAGATCAATCCTACACCTCTTGGAGAGAGGAATTCAAGAAAAATATCAGCTATCATAAATAAGATGACCCATGTGGAGTTTGGCCCTAGTTGCCAATTTTAACACTCCCTCTCAACTAGGGAGAACTCCATCTGCTAATCCATTTGCCAATCTGTACTATCTCTGTCATGAATGCATTGCTCTGCACTGCTGAACTATGAAAAAAGAAGAAGTGATCGAGAATGTATCATAACATTCTCTATTGACCCGAAGTCAGTCCCAAATAAAAGAGAGTGTCTCATACCACTCTTACTGACCCGAAGTTAGTTCCAATCAAAAGAGAGTGTCTCATACCACCCTTACTGACCCGAAGTCAGTTCCAATTGATCCCAGATCAATATCGGTCATCCTAGCATAGGGAATACGGTAATACACGATGCGTCCATCAATAGTACTATGGTCTCCATCCTCATTTCCCTACTCATTGGCCAGATAAGAGGTACTTCCCATGAGTCCCAGACTGCATGGGTAGGATGTCTCAGCAGGAGAAGGATGAACCACTCATCTTGCCTACATGTCACTAGGGGTATCATAGGGGAAGGCTGAACCACTCACCCTATGGTTGCTCATCGCTCCAAGAAGTACCCCAAGCCCCCCGAAGCTCAAAGTCCATATCATACAGGACCCTCATAAGAGGGTCTCTCCACGATTCCAAGTCGTTCTCGAAAGGCCAAGAGTTTGACCTTCCCCAGGGGCTTCGTCAGAATATCGACGACTTGCTCATGAGTCCCAGTGTGATCGAACCTTATTGCTTCTCGTTGTACCATATCCCGGATAAAGTGGTACTTGATATCTATAATGCTTGGAGCGATCATGAAACACCAGATTCTTTGATAATCGGATCCCACTCTGGTTGTCGCAGAGGATCACGGTGGTATCCAACACATGTCCAGACAGCTCACTGAAGAGCTTCCTCAACCAGATAGCTTCATAGGAGGCCATACTAACATCTATGTATTTGTCATCAGCAGTGTTCAAGGCAACTGATTTCTGCTTCCTGCTCATCCAGGATATCGAAGCAGAACCTAAAGAAAAACAACATCCAGAAGTGCTCTTGCGATCCACCACACTGCCGGCCTAATCAACATCAGAATAACCATGCAACGCCACGTCTCCGACAATATGTCTCAGTCCATGAGTGATTGTGCCCCAAAGATATCTCAAAAGATTCTTGGCACCAATCCAATGTATATGATGAGGCTCAACCACATATTGGCTCAATGTGTTAATTGCAAAACATATGTCAGGACGGGAGTTCACCAAGAACATCAGTGCTCCTATGAGTTGACGATACTCAAAAGCATTTACCAATTCAAGTCCGGCAACACTACCACATAACTTCTTAAAGTTAAGTTCCATCGGGGTAGTCACAGGCTTGCAGTTTACCATCCCAAATCTTTCCAATATCTTCACAACATATTTTCCTTGAGATAGGAAAATTTCTCCGGTATTTTGCCAGACCTCCAACCCTAGGAAGTAGTGCATTGGTCCTAGGCCCTATATCTCAAATTCAAAAGCCAACTCCCTCTTACATTTGTGAATGAGAGGGTCTGCACTTGTTAGAAAGAGGTCGTCCACATAAAGTATCAGAATGAGAGGTTTATCATTTTCAACCTTAAAGTAAATGTTTGGATCGGCTTCACTTCTAGTGAATCTCAACTTCATCAGGTAGCTATTGATCCTCTCATACCAAGCCTGAGGTGCTTGCTTCAATCCATAGAGAGCTTTCTTCAAGCTGCATACATGAGATTCCCAGTCATGAACCTCAAATCCCTGGGGTTGTTCCACATAGACTTCCCCTTTGATCAAATCATGCAAGAAAGCGTTCTTGACGTACATCTGATGCAGGTTCCATCCTTGCAAGGCAATAAGGGCTATGATCGAGCGAATGGTGGTGTATCGGGCAACAGGTGTAAATATCTCATTGTAATCTACACCTTCCTTTTGAGAGAAGCCTCGAGCAACAAAGTGAGCCTTGAACTTTTCTGCACTTCCATCAGCTCCATGCTTGATTTTGTAGAGCCACTTAGAGGTGACAACTAGTTTGTCATGGGGTCTAGGGACCACATCCCAGACATCATTCTGCATAATTGACTCGTATTCTTCATTCATAGCATCCTTCCATACTTGTTGCTTCACGACTTCTTCAAATGATGAAGGCTCATTTTGAATGATAGTGGTCATGACAGTCAAGTATCCTTGATACCTGTTTGACTTCTTGCTTTCACGGAAAGTCCCCCTTGGCGCAATGTGTCTCTTGGCATCTTCGAGAGTCTCCCTAAGCCATGAGGGTCTCCTTTTGGAGGAGGAGGGCTCATGAGGAGGAGGATTAATAGGATCCATAGGTTCATCAACATCAGGGATTGTTTCGTCTTCTTTTGCATCCTGATTTTCGGTGTCGGCTTCTTTGTCCTTTCTTAGGATAGGAAGGTTGTTGATCTTCCTGAGGGCCATATCTTCGTCGAAGGTGACATAAGACTTATATCTCAACTTCCTTTTGACCAGCTACATAAATTCTATATCCCTTAGATTTTTCACTATAACCCACAAAGATTTCTTTCTTCCCAGATGCACCCAATTTGCTTTTTTCTCTTTCGGCTCATGAAAATATACAGGACTTCCAAAAATTCTAAAATGAGAGACATCGGGTTTCTTACCAGTGAAAATTTCTTCGGGAGTCTTGGAGTCCAATGCTTGATGAGGACATTGGTTCTGAACATACACGACGGTATTTATAGCTTCAACCCATGGGAACTTCGGAAGCCCTTGATCATGAAGCATGGCATGAACAACTTCTACAATTGTGCGATTCTTCCTTTTAGCCACACCATTTTGCTTGGAGGTGTATAGCGATGTAGTCTCCCACTAATGCCAACTTCTCTGCGATAATCTTGGAATTCATTGGATTTGTACTCGATCCCATTATCAGTCCACAATATCTTGATTTTCTTCTTGAATTGGATTTCGATCAAGGCTTGGAAGTGTCAGAACCAGGTGAACACTTCATCCTTCTTTGTTAAGAGGTAGATCCAGGTCTTGCAAGAATAATCATCCGTAAAGGTGAGATAATATGAGTATCCTCTCAAAGAGTTTACGGGCATCATACGAGATATGTTGGAGTGGATCAATTGCAATATATCTGTGGTCTTGCTATTACTTGAGGGGAATGGTCCCCTTGTAAGTTTTCCTTCGGCACATCCCGAACATACATTTTCATGCTCTACTTTGAACTCGGGCATACCTGTCACCATTTGTCTCACATCGGGTAGGGCCTTATAATGTAGATGGGCAAACCTCCGGTGCCATAGTTCAGATTGTAGAGATGTGTCGCAAGACATGGCTTCCACTGGACTTCCTCAAACTTGATACAAAGTGTCAACCCTAAAGCCAAGAGTAAAAGCATATTTAAAATTTCTTTTCCAAACACGTACCTTTCCATCGATAAAAGCCACCTTGAATCCTTTATCTTCCATTGTCGAAATGACACTAGGTTCTTCTTGAGATCGGGTACATATAGTACTTCTTGCAAATGAATAGTGTTACATTGATTCAATTGAAGGGTAACATTCCCTACTCCCTTCATGGGATAGGTGGTATCATCTCCAAGGATGATCTCCAAGTTTGTCTCATTTTCTGTTAGATTAGAGAGGGCTTCCTTCTATTTGGTTAAGTGCCTTGAGGCACCACTATCAATCAGCCAATTTCCCAAAGTGTTTGGAGGAGAGGTAGTGGAGAGGGCCGATATAAGATAATACTCTTTTTGCTTATTCTTAACAACATTGGATTCTTCATACTTGGAGTTCCTTGATTTCTTGGAGGGTCGACCATTTCCTTGATGTCCCACATTCCTTTTTCCCTTGCCATTGGACCTGCCATGCCTTTGATTGTTGTTGTTGAAGTTGCCCCTGGAATGATTGTGATCATCATCATGTGATGTGTCCCTTCTATTTGGACACTCCCTTGCATAGTGGCCAAACTTATTGCAAACAAAGCACTTGCCTTTCCTTCCTCCCTTAGATCTAAGCTTTCCATGGAAATGACCTTTAGACTCTGCATTATTTCTCCTTTTGGCATGAGCGGAGAATGCAGTGGGGTTGTTTCCATTGGAAGGCATTTTTTGCTCCACCATTTTTGTTTCTTCTTGAATGCATCTCGACATCAATTCTTCAAACCCTGGAATTCGATCATTGTTGAGGACGATGGTTCTAAATATATAGTACATACCACTCAGGTGGGAGTCCTCCAAGGGTGGTGAGAGTAAGTTTCCTTAAACATGACGACCAACCTGTCGTAGATCTCCTTGGAGGTTTTCAATTCGAAGATGTAGGCCACTAGACGCTTGTCAATGGAATCCTTGATAATCTTCTTTGCTTTGACTTCAACCCTATTATACTTGCTCTTCGCAGCAGCCGATGCATTTGAAGGAGGCTCAGGGATTTTACCCTGCACATAATCCATCACTTCTTGTTTTCCAAGGTCAAATCAAGAGACATCTTCCATCCATGATAGTCAAATTTATCATGGAGCTTGTCTTTAACCGGGAAGTGGGATGAGGAACCCATTCAGCCTTTTGTCCTTGTCCAACTGTTTTTGGTGATTGCTCTTTCACTCTTGCTTGGGCTTTGTCTTCACCTCAACTCTGATACCATGTTAATTGTAGACAACGATGGTATATTCTATGCTTTAGAGCAATTTTACTTCAATTTCTTTAATAGCCCAGTATCAATATTCAAACTAGCAATCACATCAACATGATAGTAAAATGCAGATAGAACATAAACATAAATATAAATAGTAGAAGCATTGTTTTAAGATCCGGCTGCCTCGGAACTGACTCGGCTGAGTTGGTCCAAGCTGGAAAAAAATTTCAACTCGATAGAAAATTCGGTTCGGTCGGCCGGATCCGTAACTACTCGGCTGGTAGCTGAAAGTGGCCAGTGAACCATAAAAACACACTTTTTTTGATTTTTTTCTAGTTTTCCTAAGTGTGGGGGACTCCAAAGGGGTTTATGAATTAGTTTGCTGGTCTTTGGGGTCCATTCCCCCCTCCCAAACCCTGGTATTTGATCATATCTCCCTATTAAGGCTGTGCTATTCATGGTAATGTTAAATTCATAAAGTAAAAGTGATATTCTCTTTAATCTTCATTTTCATCCTTTTACTTAAATTTTTAACATTACCATGAAATGACTCAGGATGTTTGAGAGTGGTTCCGGCCTCATTGGATTTCATATGGAGAAAGTAGAATTTTAGATTTCATTCAAAATCCAGCAGACTTATCAGTTTTTCAGGATTTCAGGATTGGGGGATTGCAATGTTTCCATTGAATTTTGTTATGTATTAGGGTATGGAACTCGTATTTAATTAAGAGCCCCAATCCCTCTATGTACCTTGATGTTTGGTTGTCAAACTCCTTCGAGATTTGCTCCCAAACTGGGAGCTTCCGAAAATGTTGCTCCTGCTCCCGTTTTCGCTCCTGCTCCCCACTTTCGCTCCCGCTCCCAAGTAACACTGAGCCAGATGATGTTGGCAACTCTAGCAGTAGCCAGTAGTACTGGTCACAGAGTTCTGTTGTAGATGCCATTTCTAACCTCCTTGGTTATGTGTTTTTGTTTTGATCTCTATATCATCATCGTGTATGTATTGGACAATGCATTGGGTGCCATTTTAATATAATGGATATATTCATGAGCCTACTTTGATTATATGTTGTCTTCTATCTATATTCTAATGCTGTGTGTTTGGAAACACGAACGAAAATCTTTAAAATTATGTGTTTTTATAAAAAATAAATATTTAATGTATTTTTTACAACGACCGAGTCACTGAAATCGAGCTGGCCGAGTCGATACCGAGTCGGAGTCCGAGTCGACCCTCGGCCGAGTCGGAGTTTTAAAACATTGAGTAGAAGACAAGCCAGGACAAGAGGACACAAGATGTGGCACCAACCAGGGACAAACCCCAATGTGGGGAAATCTTTGATCAAATCTTCTTTTAGTCTTCAATAGTTTAGCAAAGAGAGAGTACAATTTACAAATTTGATATTTTGTAACAGCAGTAAAAGAGCCCTAATCAGAAAAGTCAATGCTGGTCAACAGGGCAAATTTGACCCTCAACAATTTGGTCAACTTCAGTCAACTTTGGCCTCCAAACAGCAAGATGAATCGGCCCTCAAAACAGCCCAAAACAATCTAGTCAAACGTGGTCAAACAGCCAACCCTGTGGTCAGCCCTAGCTACAGATAATGCTGGTCAAAGTCAACGTTTGACATCGATTTTTGTGCCTAGAAATGCGGCCTGCCCAAACAGAAATATCTCACCCAAAAACACAGTCAAACAGGTCAATGTTGCTGGTCAACACATGGTCAAACTGTCCAAAAATTCGGTCTCTTGAAATTTCGATCTCCTGAAATTTCGCTTTCCTGAAATTTCTCTCTCTTGAAATTTCGGACGTGTGGGGTGAGAGAAAGAGAGAGGTGTGAATATGAGTGCATCCAAATGAGGCTGAGGCATCATGTATTTATAGCAAACATTGAGGATGAATAGACGTGACTGTTGGGCTTTTGAGCCTACATAAGTTTGCTGGCCGACCTTGACAATTTGTCCATAATATAAATAAATTCATATCTTCATTTGTACATGTCGGAATCAGATGATCTTTAGATCAATCTTACACCTCTTGGAGAGACGAAATCAAGAAAAATATCAGTTGTCATAAATAAGATGACCCATCTGGAGTTTGGCCCTAGTTGCCAATTTTAACAACCTTGAACATATTATCAATTTTACCGACTCGGAATCGGCAATAAATCGGCGAGGGAAAAGAGTGAAGAGTTTTAATCAGATTGGGAAAAAATTGGTCAATTCAATAAATAAAAATATATACACATATATTGAATTAAAAAAAACATTTTTCATTGATATTCAGTAAAGCCATGTCCAAACAATGCATAATATCAATAGATGTCCAAAATATCATGAACGAATAAGTATCTCATATATGTTATGAGTCCAAACATGATCCAAAGTACTAAGTCTTGACTCCTAACCAATGACTACATAGAACTAGAAGCATCTGCTTCTAAAAGTTTACAAAAAATTGCATACTAATTAGAAAAAATTCAATAACTAAGAGTCTAAGACTCTTAAGAGTGATAATTAGAAGTGATTCCTCCCACTCCTTTGCTTGCTTGACTCTCAAAGTTCTCCAAGTCATGTAGGCTTAAAAGAGGAGCCTCCTCTAATTGGACCCAATCTGCTCCATTTGTAGTTTGCAAATCTATCTCTTCAAGGTCTATTGGTGAATGATCCAAACCTGTCATTATCACGAGACATTGAAATGTGAATTAAAGTTTGACTTTGAACTTTAAAGTGCAAATCAGATTATGAAACCTTCAAATTCAAGCTCTCACCTAGTATTTGCTTGTTGCAAATTTGTAGATTGTAATGGACAAATACAAGGTCATTTAAGCACTTTTGTGTCAATCGGTTGCACTTCTTAGAATGTATTTTCTCAAACATGCTCCCGTTGCGCTCACAACCTGAAGCATTGCATGCTTGGTTTATAAGATTCGAATGGCAAATCTCTTCAAATATGGCGTATCACTACCAAAGTTTTGCCACCAAAGACCTAGCAAGTGGCAAGGGTTCGTGAGTAGACGTACTAAATACTAAATAGTAAAAACTTAAAAAGACAACAAAATTTAATAAAACATTTAACATACAAAATAAAGTTTAAACAAATTTAATGAATTGATGAAGCCTCCAAGCCTCAAAGGCTACTTGGCAACATCTTAGAGTTTTCTCGTATAACACTGGTATAGGAAAATAATTTAGCTGGCACACTATAATCTTGTAGTTGGGAAAATACATGACTTTGAAATTCTGGATCAGGGGAGCACCTTTCCATGCATGTCATAAGTCCTCTGCCAACCTCCCCATCCTTATTAAATTTGCTCTTATCATAAAAATACTATGGGTTTAAGAAGTACACAGCAGTGTGTAAGGGGGAATGCAATTGCCTATCCCAACATGCATCAATAATGTCCCAAAGAGGCATATATTTTGCCTCCCCATCCCCATGTCTTCTCTTGATGGGCTCCTTTGCGAGATCCATCGCTTCATAATGTAATGCCCCTTCCGAAATTAAATTGTTACAGGTTTATTTATTCTACAATTTTGACAATTCTGGAGGCCATGGGACCCATGCGATTTTTGGAAAAAACTTAGGAAGGAAAAAGGGGCCGAAATGTTTTGTTGGCATAGCGTGGGGGCCACCCACTTGAGTGTAATGTCCCCTAATAATAATAGTAAAATAATAAATAAATAATATATAATAAATATAAAATATAAGGAAATAAATGATAAACAATAAAGAAAGATATAATAGTAAATAAATAATAAATAATGAAGAAAATATAATAATAATAAATAAATAAAATAGTAAATAACAATACTAGAGTTTTAAATAAATATAAATAAAATTAAACTATAAAAATAGTAAAAATAAGTAAAGTTAACAAAGAGTCCAATAAAATAAGAAAGAGTTAAATTAATGGAACTATAAAAATAGTTAAAATAAGTAAAGTTATCAAAAAGTAAAAAAGAATAAAATAAGAAAGAATTATATTAAGAGAATTACTAAATTAAGTTAAACTTAAAATAAAGAAATAAAAGTTGCATGTTGACACATGGAGTGTGTGCATTTGGTTCCCCTTCCAATGTTTGCTCTATTTAATAGACAGCGAGGAAGATGAGAGATCATTCCATGATTCCATCATCCATTCTCTTGGGAGAAAAGTGTTGTGAAACAAAGGATTCCCTGGCAGTAGTACGTTGATTGAGGGCTCGGGGTTGGCCAGTTGTAGCAAGATTTTGTGCAATTGAGCCTACGGTTGGGTGGAGAGTTGTCTCCAAAACTTTGTTGCGGTTAACAGGATTCAAATAACGTTCAACTCCGAAATCACAAGTAAGGAATATCATCGCCACAGGTAAGTTGTCTCTGCTCATATTTTTGAAATTCGATGTTAAATAGTTGATAAATTGCGTGTTGATTATAAATCGCATGATTAATCTAATTAGTTGCATGTTTTAATTTCGGGGTTGTTACATATGGTTTCAGAGCCGGTTCCCACTCTAGGTAACCTCTAATTAAAAGTTTGAGAAAATTACTTAATTAAATTTATCAATAATTTTGTTTCCCATAACATAGGAATTTAATCAAAATAGATTTAAGAAATAAATACAATTTCTATCTACAATAATCATTAGACAAAGTATTAAATAAATATTATTTCTGTTAAAATAAGTGAAATTTTTTTATTTAAATTAGTAAATATAAATATTTCGTCACTTCTAGTTTGCATGCAATGACATGTATAAACATGTTATTAGCTCTTATTGTTTGCTATTATATTCATTTTTTAAAATAAGTTATATAAAAAATACACTTTATTTACATTCATGATAAGTGGATACATGCGAAAATAAAGGATTATAAATCTGTCCAAACTCCTCTTAGTTACGATCTTATGCTACATTTAAAGTTTTGTGAAAGCTTGTGGTATTCCTAAACGTGTTTTGGTTTGGGAGAAGCATGAGGCTTAGTTGGTCCGAATAAAATTTTGCTCTCGAGAAAAATGGAATAATAATAGGACAATTCAAAGAAAACCTCCGATGAATTTACACTGAATTTTTTTTGGAAGATGAAATTGGCGGTCTCTAATGTGTTGCCAAAGGTTTGGATGTGAGTTTCATTGTGCTGATCTCCTCCTCCCAATTGTACCTTTTCTAGTCCACTGCTAATTAGAACGTTGGAAGAAGAATATTGATGATTCCTTGTATTGGCTACTCTTTTTGAACATGGAAAAAGGATTCTAAATTTTTTGTGTTGGAGATGGAGAGGGACGTACTAGGTTTTAGTTACAAATGTTTTTGGGTTTCGACCGCAAAGAATTTTTAGGTTTCAAACACAAGGGTTCATGGCTACGGCTGGAATGGTTGTTAGGGTTTCTACTGCAAAGTTTTTAATATTTGCATGCCAAAATATACAAATAAAAGTGTTTCTAAAAGAAAATGACTTTTAAATAAGATAAAGGTTATGTTGGTGGAGATAGATATTAAATTTGATAATAATTATAATCAATTTTGTAAGTGTGTTTTTAAACTATTATATATGAAAAATTATAAGTGTGATTTTATTTTCTTATTTTGTGAGAATATTTTAAATGGTAAGTTACGTCATTATCTCACTTATTTATTTATTTAAATTGTTAGGACAGACTTTTTGATTTTCAAAAACAAAAAAATGTTGCAATACTGTAGATACATGAAGCACACCAATCCTTCTCAGAACAAATTGAGGCACAAGTTAATTTTTATTTAGTTTTTCTTTAAGTTAACTCATAATAATCATAAGAAAAACTTAGAACAACTTTCGTCTGAGTTAGTCATCCCACAAGATCTTGTTTAATCTTTTTGACATGATTTTGATTTAATTGTTTTATGTCAATTTATAATAGAAAAATTATAATATAATGAGACTAGTATTTATTTTGTGGATACGGTACGTAAAAATAAGGTCTGTTTTTCTCACCTTTCCATTCAAGGTATTTAAGATGGAATAAACTTCTCTCTAAGTTATTGTGTTGACAATAGCAATTCTTCAGTTTCCTTTATATCATAAGCTTTTGTTTGAAGTCATAAACTTTATGTATGTAGATTTTTTTTGTATGAATAGAATGACTTGGACAATGTAGGGGAAAATCTACACAAGTCCAACCTCTCATGCAAAAATAAAATAAATTTTAAGATTCCATGCCCTCATCTTGTGTTGGAATGCAACTAGATAAAATTCCAAATTGTTCATGGCATGGAACAAGATAAAGATAGTGATGAGAGATAATTAAACAACCAGGCTATGTCATTCAATAAGTAAATCGTCGTTTACTGTAATCATGTTTCGAAATAATGATGGGATATTATTCTTTCAACCATGGTTTTTCATTTAAAAATTCACCTTTTTCTTTTTGGAAACTCAATCTTTTAGTTTTCATTAAAAATATTGATTCTTACATAAGGTATACTTGTCTATAAGCTTGGATCTCAAATTGATTTATCATTTGGGTTTTCCTTGATCTAGCCAATAATGTCGCCGACACTAATAGATTAGATTTACATTTGACCCAAGTAGAATTATCTCTACCTTGTTGACACAAGAATAACTAGTAATATGGTATCCCTTATTGAATTAGGTAAGCTTGATCATTAGCCAATTAGGACTTGATTTCGTCAATTGATTATAGATGTACCAACTTTTCTCATGTTGTTGATATATTGCAAGTTATCACTCATAGTTGGTGTAGTTGATAAGTTATAGGAATATACATGTTTAAAGGTTTGAATGATCAAAGTATAAAAATTGTTTACCTTTTGGTAAAGAAATAAATTATGAAGTTAATGAGAAAATTCTTAACATGAAGAGTAAGAAGGAAATTCAATAGAAACTCTATAACAAGGCCATGAGAAGAATTATGCACAAATTGACAAGAAGAATCCCAACTGGAATAAGGGTAAATCTATAAGAGGAGATCAAGTGGGAACTTGATGAGATAAGAAAATCTTTTTAGGATGAAGAATGACAATTACGCAAGTGATGGATAAATCCCTAGGGTTCAACATGCCCTCATGTAGGTGTATTAAGCATGACAAAAGAATTAAACAAGGATGATCGAGTGTATGTGTGCCATTGGATACGCAGAATATGTATAGTGACCATGGAATTTTAATTTTATATTGATGATTTAAAGAATAATTGTACAACCAGTAATATCTTAACAATGAATTTCACTAAAATTTCCTTGAGGAAGGAATAATACATGATGAGAGATTATGGCTCCAGATGATGAGGTTCATTTAAAATTTAATGATGTACAAAAAATGAGTATACCTATGGTGTAAATGGTAAACTTAGTAGTTGGAAAAAGTGGGAATGATTATCAAAAAGTAATCAGTATCTTGATGAAACATGACACTAATAAGAGACGGTGAGGAAGATGAGAGATCATTCCATGATTCCATCATCCATTCTCTTGGGAGAAAAGTGTTGTGAAACAAAGGATTCCTTGGCAGTAGTACGTTGATTGAGGGCTCGTGGGTGGCCAGTGGTAGCAAGATTTTGTGCAATTGAGCCTACGGTTGGGTGGAGAGTTGTCCCCAAAACTGTGTTGCGGTTAGCAAGATTCAAATAGCGTTCAACTCTGAAATCACAAGTAAAGAATATCATTTGCCACAGGAAAGTTGTCTCTGCTCATATTTTTGAAATTCGATGTCAAATAGTTGATAAATTGCGTGTTGATTATAAATCGCATGATTAATCTATTTAGTTGCATGTTTTAATTTTGGGATTGTTACAATGAGGAAATACGAACCACCTTAGAGGGAAGTTCGAATGATTAAGGAGGGAAAGTTAAATTGCTAGTTGGAGGGGGCCAACATGGGAAAAGAGGCCCACAAATTATAAATAGAGGAGGCTCAGCCTCATTTGGTATCTTTTTGACATATTGAACTCAACTTTAGTTGCTCGCGCTACTTAGCTGGGTTACTGTGCTGTTTAGCACACGAGTGTCTTCGAGCGAAGATCTCAACTCTTACTTCGCTGGACTTTGAGTGCCACCCTAGGAAGGCAATTCGTACTACCTTGGAGGAGAGCTGGTGGAGTTTCACAGTCACATCATTCAACATTTGTCTCAGCCAGTGTGTGTTTCTAGAGGACGCAAAAGGGGAACACAGAGGTGTTGCTTGTGGGTTCATTCGGGCAACAACTGCCAGGGGAGTTTGGGCATTGGAGCTACAATGGAGGATCAACCTTTCGGGAGAGTTTTGGAGCAGGAGGTTGCTGCATTGGAGCAGTTCAATTTATAGTCACCTTGGCCTGCGTAGAGAGCCATCATTGGGCTCACGTGGGAGTTGGAGGAAGAAATTATAGTGTTGGAGTTGGCCGGGAGAAGTAGAAAATCATTTGAAGGGCCATTTGAGGAGGATTGCTGGAGTTGGAAGAGCAGAAATTGACAGGATCAGTGACAGCAACATAATTCGAAATTGGAGGAGGGCCAAGCTGTGAAGGGTCAATTTTGAAGGTTGGAACCAAGGGAAACCCTTTCTGGGTTTTTCTGGATTTTGGGCAAGGATCACACTTCTAATTTTATAGAATTTTCTGGGCAGATCCAAGGGGTAAAACAGGGGTCCCAACTCAGCTAGCAGCTAGAGGAGCTAAGGGGAATTTGGGCCAAAATTCCAAGGTCAACATTTGGCCAATCCCTTCGTGGGTTATTCTGGGTATTTGGTGGAGAGGCCGAGGTTAATTTCCCGTAATTTTCTGAGCACTGGAGGTGGGGTTTCCAACAACATCTTTGCAGCAGACAACATAGTTTCACAAGGGCAGTGCAGAGCATCACTGCAACAGTTATTTGTGCCATCTAAGCTTGAAATATTACCACCTAGGCTTGATCACGCTTGCCATTGAGGCAAGCCCAGGTGCACCACTTCCACATTATTGCACTTTCCTCCCAGATTCTAATAAAATGACTCAGCTGTTGGTTATTCCTGGACTTTTTATGGGTGTGCATTGAATGTTTCAATTTTATGGTATTGTTTTTTATTGTTTGCTTTGCATAACACTATTTTTCCTAGTTTGGAACATTACACATAAATGTAACCCATTGCGGGTTTGTCACCATCAACCATCCTGAAAGTTCAAGCTTTCAAATTTAAAGAAATATGAAACATTGAAAATAAAAAGAAGCTTGAAATGAAATTTTAAAAATGAAAAAGTTAAAAGACTTGAAGTACCTAAGAACTCTAACAAGGGACTCCGTCACAACAATAATCTCTTCGACATCTTTCTAGAAACCGTCATTAAACACAAGTGCAACAATTTCAATGCCTTCAAGGGTCTTGGACTATTTAGATGCCATCCACTTAGGTCCCAAGAACATCCTCTTTAGATTTATTTTTTTCTCAACCATAGATTGCAAAGATATGAAATTTGTTGCAAATCTAGTCACTGCAGGTCGAACAATTTCTTTACCTTTAGTGTATTTTCTCATGGTGTTTAGGACATAGTGTGGTTGTATAGGTATCTGGTTATGGATTTTGCCTTCTCCAAAACCTCATGTATCCAATGAAGCTTACCAATGTCCTCAAACATTAAATCTATGCAATGGGTAGCACAAGAGGTCCAAAAAATAGTGGGGTGCCTAATCTCAGAAAGTCTACCAGCAACCATATAATTAGCTGCATTGCCGGTGACAATTTGTACAACATGTTCTTCTTCCACTTCTTGAACGACTTCCTCCATTTCACAAATAAGTTGGGCAGTCTTAACCTTGTCTGAGGCATCCACTGATTTGAGAAACATTGTGCCTGCTGGACAAGATACAAGGAAATTTTTTAAATTTCTATTCCTTTGATCTGTCCATCCATCACTCATGATGGTGCACCCTGCTTCTACCCATGATGAATGAAACTCAGATAGCACAAGCATGACATCTTCAACACTTTCTAACAACAAATCTGCCCTAAGGCTCTCTGATGAAGGGGCTTTGAACCCTGGACCTGCAACAAGAACAACATCAATCATATCTTTCCAATAAAGACTTCTGACACAGTGGAAAGGTATGTCAGAATGGTACCAAAATTTAGCAATTGCCTTCCTTGCTTGACTATGGATATATTTTTTTTCCAACTAGTGGCATCCAAGGTAGGTTGGGAATCGGGTTTTGTGTGGGGAGCAAAAAAGGTGTTTATGTTTCCACCTCTAGTGTTGAATGCAGGAGGATTCATTTGGCTTGGAGTTTGACTTGGACTTGGAGGCATGTGTGGGAAACTTGAGAACTGCATTGAGGATTCAAGAAAAGGAGATGACAAGGGGGTAGTGGAAGAAAAATTGTCAACTCCAAGAGTTCCTATTTTTTTTTTGCTTTGCTTTCTTGGCATTACGCTGACTCAACATATCAATGGCAAAGGTTGCTTGGTGTTTGACATTTTCGTCAACGTTTTTGCAGAGACCTATATCATGGCTAGATATCTGTGCAAGGTGGTACTTGAATCTATAAATGGCTCCACTACATTTCGCTTTGCAAAATTTACAAAGGAGCTTGGAGTCTCCAGGAATCTTGTCACAATAAGCCCAAGCAAAATCTTTCTCCCTCGGCATTGTTGTTGTTTTGGACTTGTGTTTAAATTGTGGCTTCTGTTTAGATTTGGAATTGTGCCTTCTATTTAATTTGGCTCTTGTAAAAGACAATAAAAAATTAAAATTAAAAATGCCATATATAACTTTGCAAAAAAGAGGGTTGGTTTTAAAGGATATGAGGTTTTGTTAAGGATCAAAGAGGAGTCTGTCTAGCAACACAAGCACATTTCGACGTAATGTATCATTATCAGCTTGAAACACAATTAGGTATATATGAGGAAATGCTACCTAAAGGAAATACTATTAGCATATATTGCATTGTAATCTTGAATTTTCAAGTTCGTTTAGCATAAGACAATTGAACCAATACATCACTAACAGATTCTGGAAGAACAAAAAGTCCCAAAGTTGTGAATGCATGGTTAAAGCCTTTGGAGTTGGCAAGACATCGACCAAGGAAGGAATGCTTGATAACTTGGCTGATGGTTGGTATGAAACCATTTCTTAGTGCATTTTAAAAATTTGTTTAAGCCCCATTTATAGGGTTGAAAAGTCATAACCAAAGGAAAATGTCAAACATTCGATTGCTGAACAGTGAAACTTGAAACTTGCCATTGAAACTTCAATATAGTAATATACCTATTACTTAAGCCAAGTGCCAACGTACCTCGATTGTTGAACAGTGAAGCGACTAAGCCTGAAGGTAACACACACTGAAGGTGACGCGCGACTGCCCTAGGGCCGATATGGAGTCTGGGCAGAGTACACTCTAGCGATTGCCCGATATGGAATTTGGACTTAGGCTCACACTGGTGGTTGCCTGATATGGAGTCTGGATTGTGTAATAGTGAGTAGTGATTGATTACTGAAGGTCTCGGCGTATGAGTTGCGGGCCTGAGCAATGAGAAATAAATTTTGTAACGAACAATGTTTAGTTTTTAGCAATGCGGCATACCTAAACTTTAAAAACTCGTGCTTATCGAGTCAGGGCCGAAAATCAAATAAATCGGAATCAATCGCAAGAATCGGCTTTAATCGGCAAACTTGCATTGGCCACGAGTCAAACTCGGTCAACGTGAGTTTGACTTGCAAAGATTTGGATTGGATCGTTTGGAGGGCGAGCAGATTTCGACTCATGATTAATCGCGATTGATCGACGAGTCCTATTTCACTGCATATGATATATCCCCTTTAGAAGTAGACACCACCTAATAGGATACTTGGTTAACCCCATTTGGAGTTAGGAGACATTAGCACATCCCGAAGCCCATTATGGAAGGGCAAGCCATTATGAAGTCCCCACATGTGGTCCATGGTTGGTAAGCTCATTTACTCGATTTCTCTAATTACTTGTTGTACTGGAAGGCTAGGGGACACATTGGATCTTATGCAAGATTGCATATGGCCTCCATCTTGGGTTTGGTCTCCCTATACGGGGTCCTAATCCTCCAGAGGGGTACATTGACACATGTAGGGTGTGTGTTGAGAGCCATGGGCCTCCACAGTAGTAGACAACACTCCATGGATCCTTGAGGATGGTTAGAGATGCTCGAGACACTACTATTGGACGAGGAAGATGCACCTGGTTCACCTGTGCCCAACCGGCCCCACAGATGTACCATGCACTTGGAAGCTGACCTAGGATTTGTGGGATGATGTGGCATCCCCTACACCATCATCAGAGCCCTTGCAGACGATCTACAAGCATCTTCGACTCATTTGGAGATCCATGAAATTATTGTGGCCCCACACTCATTGGGAATGGGTTTCTAGTTTGTTTGAGGTTTTTGGCATTGTTCTTGGGAATGGGTTCCTAGTGTGTTGGTTGAAATGAGATGAAATGTTGTCTCCTGTTTGCTGCTGTAATTAAAATTTAATATTTCAGATCAGCCCTAAGGATTGAGTTCACATGGACTAGATCGAGGAACACAAAAATTTCTACACTAAAGAGGTTTAATTTGATGGATTCCCCTCTTCAGATTTGCTTTTAGGATTTTCTAGCATCTTCTTGTTTTACAAGAACAAGAATTTTCAACTTTGTAACTCTTTAGTAGATTGGTCATACTCGTAATCTGTAGTACATCATATCAATTGCATTTCATAACAGGAATGTCTAGCTTATCTCCATTGTCACTTGATTGAAAATCTTCATTATATGCCACCTTGGCAGGATTATGAAATTACCATAATTTTATCAAGTTTAGAAGATTAAGGTATCCAAAACACTAGGGGTTTAAGTATTGCTTGCTGTAATGGCTAACTACCTCAATAAGCCTTAAGGTCAATGTCTTTTAGGTTCGAGATGCACACACTTCCAATCTCAAAATCTTCTTCATTTTGGGTGTCCATAGTTGAGTTGGATGGTTGTTCCTTGGGTTTCTCTATGATTGATTTGTAGACTTTTGGAATGTTGGAAATACTAAAAGGGTTAGGGTGGGAGGGGCGGGTTGAATCAATATTTCGTTACTTCTGACAATTTTTCACTTAGTTAATCTTGACATTGAATTCACCTCACATAATCAATCATCCAAAATGTATGAACATAGAGATTAAAGTGTGAATCAAAATTTGAAGAAGAAATACTTGAAAACTATTTTTAATTTTATTACAATCTCTTTTGAGGATGTCAATCCTCTGTAAGCACCAACTTACAAAAATTTTAGGCGCCAACCTGTCAAGAAGATGAGGACACCATTCCTCAATAAGCACCAACTTATAGTAATTGTAGGCTGCAACCTGAACTCAACCTTCAATGTAATATCTCTTAGGGTACAATTGCCCTTAGGGTTACTAAAAAAACACATAACAATTTTGTATTCCAACTAGCCACACAATATACTTTAATTTGACAATCAAAGGCAATATCAAATAGAATAATTATGTATTCAACAATTCATTCCCATGAAATCAATTCATTAGTACAATAGATAGTTTAGGTCCACAGTCCTTCAAATGCAATTGGAATACACAAGGGTTATCACATCAACTAAGCCCTACTTAATAACCTAACTCTGTCCTTGCCTCTGTCTTCAGTGTTTGTACCTTCTACTGACTTGATGCCTCAAATTTGTTTTGTTGCCCTAGTAATGTCCTTACAGACCCTTCGTGGTCTATGGATGCTATGGTGGGTCTTTGATTGTGCCCTTTGCTGCTGTACTAGACCCTTGTCCCTGCCTAAAATTATCTTGAGGTTGTTGCGGGTGCCAACCAGGGACTTCACTATCTCCAAAAATCAACTTCGTTGCCAAGGAGAATCTATACAGATCTCTACTAGCCCAGGATTATTTTTTGCTGCTTGAGCAATGTCTATATTGTTGAGAAATGTAACTAGTATTAGTCTTCATAATTGTATTTGAGTCATGATGTAATGTAATCGTCAAAAGAAAGAAAAAGGAAATTTTATTATGAAAGAAAAATTATTTATGAGCACGGGTTTCATGCTATATTTATTTTGTCTCTAGGTCAAAAGCACCCATTGAGTGCTGTAGGGATTATATCTTGAGTCAAAGTCTAAGTCATGATGTAGAGGACCCTTCTTGGGCTCATTGTGTCAAAGAAAGAAATATTATTTGATGTAACTTAGCCATCTACACCTCCACCATCAAGTCGGCCTACCTACTATTCATGTCGGCCTCAAGAATAGGTTGGAACCACTATAAATACCTTAGCATTTGATTTAAAATAAAATATGAAATGCAAGTTCTGTTTGCAACTTTCAAGTGATGCGAAGTAGCCTAAAGAAGGAAGGAAAGGCATTGTGAAGAAGAGGAGACTCCTAGAAGGCCGAAAAATGATTATTTATTTGTCACACATGTAAGGAAACTGAAGCACTGCAGGACCAAAGTTATAGTCGAGGGTACAATACTGCAGGATCGAAGTTACAGCTACAGAGAGGGTTGAGGGTACAATATTACAGGATCGAATTACAGTTGCAGAGAGGGCCGAATCTGTTATGAAGCAAGCGAAGTTATAGGGCTAAGGAGGCTGACTTGATGGATGTAGGGAGGTTTTAGTCTCAGTCTAAAGGTTTTGGTTGTCTCAATTTGACTTGTTTCTATTATTGAAGAAAAGTTTGACTGGGTTTTACCCTCAAAGAGGGGTTTTGCCCTGGTTAAGAGCTTACATCTTGTGTTCTTGATCTTCACGTTCATGTTTTGATAGTTGCTTGATGATAAAAAGACAAATAAAGACCTAAGAGAAGATAATAATATAATAAAGAGATCAAAAGTAACCATCTAGATGAGAAAATCTTTTGCCTTTATGATTTTCCAACATATAGTACCTTGTTGCTCAATATTAGGCACTAAAGTTGTTCAGTTCTCAGGGAGATACGACTGTATTAACAAGGACTTAGGTTGTTTGCTGCTTCCTAGAGTTGGTCTGCAACCCTAATTTGGGCCTCAAGAACCTGTGCTACCATAAAATAGCCACCTGTTATCAAGATGAGGGCTTCACTACCCTATTGTTGTCTTAGCGAGAAATTAACACCACATAATGCTCTATCCTTTGATCAGATCAGGGCTTGTTGCCCTAGAATGGTCTCATCCACAACTTAAAGATGCGAATGGTTTATATCCTGTTTGGATGAGGGCTCATTGCCCTAGAATGGCCTCCACTAGGCTCTAGAAGGGATCTATTGGCCCAGATAGAGCTCTGTTGCTCATTTGTTGCTCCAAAAAAAACCTAAGACTGCCTCCCTGTCCTAGGTTTTAGCCTTAGTTTGCCTTGCTGCCTTGGATAGAAGCCTCATACTGCCTCCCTACCCTAGCTGTTAACCACAAAAGCCTCAAAATGGATGAAGATGTCACAAAATGTCTCCTTAAGCCAATTAACCCATAAAAATCTCCTTGCTTGCCAAACTAGATGAGAAATGGCTCAGAAAGTTTGCCAAATAGATTAGAGAAAGAGAGGGGTTTGGCTAGGGTGGAATCTTTCACCACCAAAACCAATCAAAGGAAAAAGGTGTCTTAAAACCTTTAGTGCCTTAACTCACAAACGAAATTATCCAATCAACCATGATGAGAATAATGATTTTCCTCTTATTTATAGACTCCCTTTGGGGTCTCTTCTCCTAATTTTAATTTGAGGGGCTACAATTTTCCCTCCACTTAGCCCCAATTCTGGCTTCCTTCACAATTTTTTCCTCAATTACCCCAATTTACTCAATGTTGCCCCAAAAACATTGAATAAATGGCTTCACCCTTTATAATTGACTATAGCCTATGGGGTTGGGTAGGCTACTTTGTCCTCCTTTGGCCAATTAATTAGAAGAGACGTTACATTCAATACACTAGAACTTGGACTTCAAATCATGCCTGAACTTGGCCTTCAAGATACCAGGATTCGACCTTCAAACCATGCTTGAACTAGACCTTCAAATAGCAAAACTCAACCTTGAAACTCGGCCTTCAAATAAAAAAGCTCGTCCCCTAAAAATTGGCCTTCAAATAGTAGTACTCAACCTTGAAACTTGACATTCATAGGGACAAAGCTCGACCCTCAAATCAGAACTGCAACTCGACCTTAAGACATGCTTGAAACTTGGCCTCTACAGGGACAAAATTCGGCCCGTAAGACAGTCTTGAAGCTCAATCTTCACCTCACTAGATTTCAACTTACTAGGCCTCCAAAGACATTTGTACTTGACCCTCAAAAATAGACCTCAAACAAACTAGAAACTCATTCCCAAGAACAATGCCAAAAACCCTTCAAATGATGTGCCAAAACCCTTCCACATAAAGTTGTTTCAAATCGGCTTCACTTCACTTCTTCTTTGTTCATAAGATATGAACTTCAGACCTAATGCTTGAGTCGAGTGGTAAGAAATGCTCCTTCTCACGCCCATGTATAATGCATTTGGACATTGGGTTAGGTCTAACTTTTCCATTAGCTAGGCCAACTGGTGCAACTGGCAGAATGTATAGCAAATATTCAAAATTTTATTTCTCCTCAACCATGAGGAGTTAGGCGTGTGATATATTGTTGGAAAGGTCTCAAAATAAGCTTTCCAACCATATATCCTATGCTCCCAGTTGAGCTAGGTAATTGGAGTAAAAATGCCTTCAAAGATAGGGTATCCAAATGGGGCCTGTTTGTACTTTGGTTGGGTCATCTTGACAAAGTATTTCATATATCCTCGTTCCTATGGAATGAGAGGGAGCCATATACCGTTGGAAAGGTCTTAGGATATGCTATATGACCATGTAATTTCCCCTTTCATTTGAACAACCTTTGACATCAATAACGACCATTTTCAACAATCTCCCCCTTTGTTATTGATGGCAATACTTTGATATCTGCTTCTTCCGACGACTACTCCCCTTGTTTGCATTCTCTTCATTCTTCTTGTCAACTACTTTCTCCATTTGCGTTCTATTCATACTTCTTGTCAACTACTCCCTTTGTCTATATTCTCTCTGCCTTTGACATCAATAGCAAAGGGTGCTTCCTCTAAGCTTGTGCTTCCTTTACTGAGATAAAGAAGAGATCACTCCCAACTTCTGCTTGAGATATTCAAAAGTTTCTTTGAGAAAAGGTTTGGTAAAGACGTCAACAATCTCTTCTTTGTTTTTGAGTGCATGGTAGGATTTTTTTGAGATATTCACTGCACTAGTGTTGTCGCAAAAAATAACAATGGGTTGATCATATTCCACTTTGATGTCTTGTAAAGTTTGTTCCATCTAGAGAACTTGGGTACAATAGTATGTTGCTGCTATGCTTTCGGCTTCAGTTGTAGACAGATAAACTAATGATTGCTTTTTGCTTGACCAAGACACAAGGTAATCTCCTAAGAAAAATGCGCTTCCATTGGTGCTTTTCCTGTGAATAATGTGAAATTTTCTCTCTTAGGATACCAAAGCCCAAAATTGAGTGTGCTATTTAAATATCAAAATATCTTCTTTATTTCTTGCATATGTGATTCCTTTGGTGCTAATTGAAATCTTGCAACCATTCCTACTTCTTGCATGATGTCTAGTCTTGAAGCTGTCAAGTATATTATATTCCCTATCATAGACCTGTAAAGAGTTGAATTGACTTCGAGATATTCATCATCCTTACTTAATTGACATTTGATATCATAGGGGTACTAACTGGTGAACATTCTTCAAACCCAAATTGCTTGAGCATCTCCTTGAGGTATTTGGTTTGGACAATGAATATTCCTTCGTTGGTTTGAGAAACCTATATTCCAAGGAAGAAGGATAATTCTCCGATCATTGCCATTTCAAATTCCTTTGACACTTCTTGAACAAATCTGTGACTCATATCATCATTATTGCTTCCAAAAATGAGATCATCCACACATACAAGTGTATTTAGTAAGCCGTCCTTTTCCATCTTGATGTAGAGATTGTTGTCAGCTATCCCTCTTTTGAAGCCTTGTTGTTGAAGATAGTGGTACAACTTGGTAAACCAAGCTCTTGTAGCTTGTTTTGACCCATTAAGAGTTTTCTTCAATTTGCACACAATATTTATTTTCAGACAAGTCAAATATTTTTGGTTGGTCGATGTATATATATTCCTTTAAATCTCCTTTTAGAAAGGATGATTTAACATCCATTTGATAAAATTTAAATCCTTTCAAACACGTAAACGCCAAGAACATTCTTATTGTTATTAATCTGGCTACTGGAGAAAAAGTTTCTTTGAAGTCAATTCCTTCAATTTGTGCATAACCATTATAAACAAGTCTTGCCTTGTTTATGATAGTTTTTCCCTCTTCATTCATCTTGTTTTTGAATACCCACTTAGTCCCAATTGCATTTTTACCTTTTGGTGATGGTACAAGTTCCCACGTATCGTTTTTCTCAATTTGATTCAATTCTTCTTCCATAGCATTTACCCAATTCTGATGCTTATTGGCTTGTGCAAAGCCTGTTGGCTCTATTTTGGATAGCAAAGCAAGATTGTCTTTTCTTGGTGAATTGCTCATTCTTCTCCGGGTTTGTATTCCTACATCAACATCTCTAATAATTTGCTTATTTGGGTGATGTTTTTGCGCAAATTTAAAATTTTTCTTGGATGTAGACTATTCTTCCTTTGTAGTAATTTCTTCTTGGTCCATGTAGATGGTATCTTTTAAATTCCCATCTATTTTTCCGGCTTCTTTCTTTGCCCAAGCTTCATATATTCTTACATCACTACATTTTACAACTTTGCATAGTATTTTATTGTAGCATTTGTAGGCTTTGCGTCTTATTGAGTATCCAAGGAAGATTCCCTCATCTACTCTAAAATCAAATTTGCCCAATTTATCATCATTTACCTTAATGTAACATTTGTTTTAAAAAACTATGAAATACTTGAGCTAAGTTGGCCTGCCTTTCCATAGATCATATGGTGTCTTGCTGCTGTTAACTCAGAGTTGTGCTCTGATCTTGATGTAAAAAGTGCTGCAACAACTACTTTCCATAACTTATTTGGTAATTTGGCTTCTAGCAACATTATTCTAGTTGTTTCTTGTACTAATCTATCCTTTCTTTCTATGACTCCATTTTGTTGTGTAGTTCTTGAAATTGAAAGTTCTCTCTTTATTCCATGCTTCTCATAGAATTCATTAACATCATTTGAGGTAAATTCACCTCCTCTATCTGATCTTAGGCATTTGATTCTTAGATCACTTTCATTTTCAACTAAGGTTTTGAATGATTTGAAAGTATCTAGTGCTTTTGATTTTGCTTTAAGAAATGAAATGAAAACCATTCTAGTATAATTATCATAAATAGCATAAAGTACCTTTCACCTTGCAGAGTTGGTGTTCTTGTTGGTCTGCATAGATTTGTGTGAACAAGCTCTAGTGGCCTTGATGTTGAGCACTCCTTGTTGGAAAATCAGGAGACTTAGATGTTATAGAGATATTCCTTAACTTGATAATTACTTGTGATGTGTGTTGGCCTTTTATTACTTTATTAGATCTTGTTCATCAAGCAAATATCAAAACAATGAAGATCACAACAAGACAGGGTACACAAGATATAGTTTCCAAGCTAGGGAAAAACCCCTCCAAGGGGAAAACCCAAAAAAATGCTTATCTTCTTATAGAATTTGTTTACAAAAAGGCTTCCAAGACCTAAAAATAAAAGCTCCAAATTCTCCCAACCACCAAGTCAGCTCTTCTGCAAAGTCTTCTTCAAGGCAACTTCCAAACTTCGATCTACTGCAACTTCGTCCCATAATTTCGGCCTTGCAACTGCTCCTCAGAGTTTCGGCCTTGCAATTTCGGCCTCCTACAACTGCAGCTTCATAGAAACCCTAACTTAACACGTGTTGACAAAAAGAGAGAGATTTAGCCCAAGAAACTTCGATTCTTCCTTCCTTTCCTTGTCCTTCTAGCTTTTCTTCTCCTTTGCTACTGCAGATCGAACTTGTCTTTGATGAGTGTCTCAAACGAGGTCGAGCTCCTTGTATTTATAGCCTCTTTTAGGGGTTGAATAGCCCTCCCTTTAGGCCAACTTGTCTTTAACTTGGTGTTGACTTGGTCTTGGAGAAATACATGGCTTTTTCTTGACAAAATAATATTTTCCTTCGTTACAATGAGTCCAAATGGGAGTATGACACATGACCAATATTATTATTTATCCTAGAAAGACCTAGAAAACCTAAAAGCATGAAGAACATGCTTTTGACTTAAATTTGAGTATGAAACCCATACTCCAAAATAAAATATCATTTCTTTTTCTTTCTTTATAAAGAATATACAATGTCATGATAATTAGGTCATTATGAAGACCGAACCTAGTAACAATTTTCAACACTCTTTTGACTTGAAGCTCACTCGTCTATTTCTCATCCTCATTTGTTATGCAGTGAGAATTCCGTGAAGCTCATCCATTTTTCAGATTCTCCAAATCTCTTAATTCTTCCATGGCAAAGACCTTGGCATCAAAACATAGAGGAAGACACCTCAAAATTTTGAACAATTGTTGTTTCTTTTACTTCTACACCAAATCCTTTGAAAGAATTACTCACTTCATCTACTGAAGAAAACAAGCAGCAACATCTTCTTCATCATTCATTTTCGAGCTTTCAAATTGTCTCTAGAAAGTTTGAAGCTTTGCCTTCTTTACATTGTCGTCTCCTTCATAGTTGCTTACAAGCTTGTCCCACATCTCTTTAGCTAATTCAGAATGCATAACTTTAACAAATTCTGAATTTGACAAGCCACTTAAAATGGAGTTCATAGCTTTTGCATTGGAGACATAAGCCTTTCTCCCATATTGATCAATTGGAGGAGAGGATGGGATCTTATATCCATCTGTAATAGACTAAAATTTAGCACCAAGAGACATGAAGTGCATTCTCATTCTTATCTTCCAAAAGACAAAATTTGTTCCATCAAAGAAAGGAATTTTGATTGATGCTTTTCTATTGGCCATGGTTCGCTATAATATCTTCTTCCAGCTGTTATTGTTCTTGAAGAAGGCTGGTATGATACCAATTGTTGGAAATAATGCTGGGGGGGTGAATCAGTGTTTCATAGCTGTTGATAAATTTTCACTTAGGTAATCTTGAAATTGTATTTACATCACATAATCTATTATCCACATTGTATGAACATAAAGATTAAAGTGTGAATTAAAATTTGAAGAAGAAATACTTGAAAACAATCTTTAATTATTTCAATCTCTTGTGAGGAGATCAATCCTTTGTAAGCAACAACTTACAAAAGTTGAAGGCTCCAACTTGTCAAGAAGATGAGGACACCAATTCTTAGTAAGCACCAAATTGCAGGCTCCAACCTGAATTCAACCTTCAATACACCAAAACTTGGACTTCAAATCATGCTTGAACTTAGCCTTCAAGACACCAGGACTTGGCCTTCAAACCAGGCTTGAGCTAGACCTTCAAATAACAGAACTCAACCCTAAAACTCGACCTTCAAATAATAGAACTCATCCCCTTAAACTTGGCCTTCAAATAACAGACTCAACTCTGAAACTTGACCTTCACATAGACATAACTTGACCTTCAAATCAGAATTGCAACTCGAACTTCAGACAAGCCTAAAACTTGGCCTCTACAGGGACAAAATTCGACCCTTAAGACAGTCTTGAGGCTCGACCTTCTCCTCACCAGATTTCAGCCTATTTGGCCTCCAATGAGACTTGTACTCGACTCTCAAAAACGTACCTCAAACAAATAAAAAACCCTTCCCAAGAACAATGCCCAAAACCCTTCAAATGGTCGAGAAATCTATAGGGCAATAGTTGGGATGATTTCTCTTATACTTGATAAATGGTTGTGATGTCTTTTTACTTTTCTTACTTATTAGCTTCTTCTTGTATTATTATGTTATTCTTATCATCAAACAACTACCAAAACAAGAAGATCAACAATACACAAGAATGCAGGATATAGGTTGCAAGCCAGGGCCAAAACCTCTCCACTTGAGAGGAAAACCCACAAATGTCCTCTTCTGATAGATTCTTCATTTGACAAATTCCAAGACCTCTAGACTAAGACCAATACCCTTCCAAGTTCAAGTCCGACCTTCTTGATGATGTGCTTTCTTTGTCCAAGTCAAACCCAGTCAAATCTCTTCTAGCAGCACAATTTCGACCCCCCAATTACAAAATTTCGGTCTCTACTGCAGGTCTGCATTTTTCGGCCCTTCCAACAACAGTTGCCTTCGCATGTGTGAGCTGAATTAGGGCTTCCAGGGCTTCTCCAGACCTTTGCTTGAGTTTCTCTTTCTTCTAGGGCTCGAGGATGACCTAATGAGCCTTCTTTTGACCTTCTTTTTGCACTTTCTCCAAGTTCGATCCTGCAGCAACAAAACGCTAGCCCAACAGCAAAAACCCTAGTCTCCTTCCTTTGCACGTGTGAAGAGAGAGAGAAATAACACAAACACTTGTCTTTGCCCTTCCTCCTTTTTCGCTGGGCTTCTTCTCCTTTGCTTGAATGATGAGAGAATGAATTGTGTCCATAGGAGGTCGAGTTCCCTCCTATATATAGGCTTCCAAGGTGGACGAAGTACCTCAAATTAGGTTGACTTCTTAGCTAGCAGGCCGACTTGGTCTTAGAGGGTATTTTGACACTTTTGAATACAAAAATAATTCTTCTTACAAGTTACAATGTGCTCGATGGGGCCTTTATCATATGACAATGACTCTTTTGACTTCTTGACCTAGGACAAACCCTAGAAACACTCAATGGGTGTTTGACCTCTAAAATAAAAGATCTTGAGCATGAAACCCATGCTTCAGAATAACAATAATAATTTTTCTTTCATTTTACAATATACAAGAATCAAAAGTACATTTCATATTTATGAAGACCGAACCTAGTTACACATTTTTTCAACGCTCCCTCTTAACTAGGGAGGTATTCATAAATGGTAGATGGAAATTCTCAATCTGAAGAGATCTCATAAGAAGATTTGGATTGGTAAACCATTTGTTTAGGATCACACCAACCAGCATTGTCACATGGCAAGGTCTTGACTAACAACTCTATCTCTCCACAAGATCAAAGCACAATGCTGGCGAGACTAATGACTGATAGACACCATCATTGCCTCTCAAGGCACATACCCTACCTTGGTGTTCACAGGGTATGTCCTTCCAGGAATATTCTTATCTTGAATTGCCAGTTCTCAAAGAATATCAGTCCTTTACGACTACTCTTATCTTGGATGCCCTACGTCATCCTCAAAGAGTATCAGATGCCAGATGCTTACCCAATCCTCCATTCTTTCTTCCCAAAGTGAAGACAAAAATGATGTGTCTATGTCTCTCTCTCAACTAGGGAGGATATATCAACCAATCCAAGCTTTTCTTTTAAGTACACAAGCTTCTTATTAGAAAGAGATTTTGTCAATATGTTAGCTACCTGTTCATCGGTGGAGATATACCGTAGTTGCAGCACACCATCCTGCACCAACTTTCAAATGTAGTGATTCTTGCTATTTATATGATTTGTCTTTCCATGAAATATTGGGTCTTCAGACAACCTTATACAACTGGTGTTGTCACAATGTGTCACTGTAGGGCCCGTTGGTCCTTCAAACAAGTCAGACAACAACTTCCTCAACTAGACAACTTCTCTGCTTACTTCACAAGCTACAATATATTCAGCCTCAACACTACTCAAAGCAACTGATTCTTGCTTTCTGCTCATCTAGGAGACCATGGAGGATCCCAAACTAAAACATCCTCCAGTAGTGCTTCTTCCATCCTGCTCACTACCTCCCTAGTCAGAATTTGTATATCCAATCAAGTGGACATCATTCCTCTTATCATACTTCAGGATGTAGTGGATTGTTCCTTGCAGGTATCTTAGTATATGCTTAGTTGCTATCCAATGATCATCCTTGGGCTCTACCTGGAACTGACTGAGAACATTCACTTGAAAACAAATGTCTTGCTGAGTATTTAATATTTACCAAGTACATTAGTGAGCCAATCAATTGTCTATACCTGGTCAAATCCGCTAGGCTTGATTCATAACTTGCTAGCCTCTTATAGTTTGTGATCATGGGAGTTGTGATAGGTTTGTAATCCATCATGTCAAACCTCTTCAGCATCTCGATCACATATTTTCCTTGACCTAGATAAATCTCATCAGGTCCCTGCCAAAATTCTAGCCCCAAGTAGTAGTGCATCAACCCTGAATCCTTCATGTCAACTTCCGTCGCTAGTTTCTTCTTGCACTCTTGAATATGACCTTCCACACCTTTCATGAGAAGATCATCCACATATAGAAGAATGATTACATGCTTATCCTTCACAACCTTGATATAGAGATTTGGATCAGCAGAACTCTTTGAAAAGCCCAATATTTATAGGTATCCATCCATCCTTGCATACCATGCCCTTGGTGCTTTCTTAAGGCCATACAATGCCTTCTTCAACCTGCAAACATAAGTTTCTCTATCTTTGACTTCAAATCCCAAGGGTTGCTCTATGTAGACTTCTTCATCAATAATGCCATTCAGGGATGCAATCTTGACATCCATTGGATGGATGTTCCATCCCATTGATGCTGCCAAAGAGACAAGTAAAGGTATAGTTGTATACCTTGCTGTAGGTGCAAATGTCTCTTCATAATCGATTCATTCTTGTTGAGAGAAGCCCCTAGCCACAAATCTTGCCTTATATTTGTCAATACTTCCATCTGCTACATGTTTAATCTGGTGGAACCACTTGGAAGTTACCATAGATTTGTCTTCAGGCCTAGGTACTGTTACCCACCATTTTGTGGGTGATATCCCTAGGAGAAATTTTTTCTCCAAGATGGTCCTCAGCCGGTAGCCAACAATCACCAACTAGTTCGTTGTGCCATTTCTCTGCCACTTGCGCCAACCGTGTGGTCTGTCATGATCATATGTTTGAAGGTGGGCCTCCTAAACCTAAAGGTATGCCTTGTCATTTGGTAATTGAGTGTTGTAGTTTGCTTATCATGGATACTTCTGGGCATGGATTAATGGGGGGATTTGGCAGAAAGAGTGGGCTAGGTCTGTGCTCGTCCCCTAGACCTCTTTTGGATGTTAACCTTGGACTCTAGTCTCGTGGGATCTCTTTTACTGACTGTTGGGCTTTAGGGATGGTACTACATGGGAAACCCTGATTTTAGTTGTGTGGTCCGCTCCCTCATCCACATATATCACTCACCTTCCGCTCATTATAACCCCATTCATCATTTCTCCCACCTGGGTCCACATTCCTCAATTGGGTCCACATAGGGTTAGCCTTCTCCCTCCTCTTGCCCACACCTTGCGTCGGCCCTGAAATGATGCCCCGAAGGTTGATGCAGCTGAAAAGAAAAGTAAAAGCATAATTGGCCACATTCAACAGGAAGATGTACCACAAAATGCAAAAGATGGTCAGGACAAACAGATTTAGCACGTGGGCAAAAGCCAATACATGAGCTTTATCCCATCATCATGGCCATCACCCTGGTCCCTATAGGCCCTAGATGAGTCTCCTTTATCAATCAAGAACCCATGATTGTCCCAACCCCTGGTAGGCAATGAACCGCCCTACCTTAAAGGTGGGATCCACTGCTATATCTTACACATCATGATCTTATCCCTTGAGCCCCGAGTAGTTAAATAAAGAAAACTCATAAAAGGAAAAATGCATATAAAGAAGGGTGGAAAAATCAAGGTCGGTGCACTTCATGTACCACGATTGCTCCCTCATGTACATTATATAGCTAAGTGCAGGCTTCTCTTTTATTAGTTACCCTTGTTCCCTAGCATGTGGCCCAGGGCTACCCCTTTCATTCCCTACTCCATGCATCTCTTTATCGCATGCCACCACCGTTTAAAGGATGTACCTTGGACATACTATCCCCTTTAAAAATAGAAACCACACAATAGGATGCTTAGTTAACCCCATTTGGAGCTTAGAGACATTAGCACATGCCAAAGCTCACTATGGAAGGGCATGCCATTATGAAGTGCCCACTTGTTGTCCATGGTTTGGAAGCTCTCTTACTCGATTTCCTTTGATGATTTGTTGTACTGGAAGGCTAGGGGACACTTTAGATCTTATACTTGATCGCAGATGGTCTCCATTTTGGGTTTGGTTTCCCTATACGGGGTCCTAACCCTCTAGAGGGCTACATTGGCACATGTAGGGTGTGTGTTGATACCCATGGGCCTCCACAACAGTAGACAACACTCCATGGATCCCATAGATGTTCAGAGATTGCTCGAGATTCAGCTATTGGACAAGGAAGATGCACCTGGTTCACCATGCCTAGCTGGCCCCACAGTTGTACCATGCACTTGGCAAATGACCTAGGACTTGTATGCTGATGTGGCATAACTTATACCATCATCTGAGCCCTTACAGATGGTTTACAAGCATCTTCGACCTACTTGGATACCCATGAGGTTACTTTTGTGCCCTCACACCCATTGGGAGCACCACAGGTTTATCATTTGGAGAACAAGGGGCCAACCCTTTGTCCACGACTTTTAGGAGTCCTATTCATCATTGTGGCACTTATGGACTTCATTAGGCTTCCTAGAAGGCCCAATGACATGTATTATTGATCATTTGACCTCTTGAGAGGCTTATTCTTTTGTTTATGAGTTAGTTTGGTGGGCTTGTCACCAAAAGTTTGTTGTTTTGCACATTATTTTATTTTAGGGGCTAATGTAGGCCCAAGTAGCTAAATCGAACTCATTAGAAGTGTATAAATAGAAGTGATGAGGATTCATTTTAGCATCATCACTTGGATTTGGAACTTGTATCTCTTTAGAGATTTTCACTATCCTTCTAGGAGGACGAATTTTTAGAGCATGGAATGAATTTTGATGTTTGGATAATTTTCATATGTCTTGGAGCTTCTTGATGGCGAGTTTTTTTGGATGGTTGGATATATTCTTACATATGTAAGTGCCTTTTAATGCTATTCCTTCTTGCAAATTTTGTCACATACATTGTTGTTGGGATTTTGCTATACTAGGGCTTATTTGCTGCATCTCTTATGCGAGGTTGTGGAAATTTTGTTTCCGGATAATGAATGCTTCATGTATGGTCCATGTATAATGAATGAATGTTCTTAGGGATGTTTTACTATTGAAATTCATCTTGATAAACCATCTATCTTGCAAAACGAAGTATAAAGACTTTGAAGTTGCTTTTGTTGTTGCCCTAGTGCCAAGAGAAGTTGTCTTTGAGGCCTCCTTGACTTAGAAAATTCAAAGGTCCATAGTCATAATTCTACTTGACTGCATTCCTCCCCAAAGGATTAGGCACTGGTCCACACAAAGGTGATCATCTAAAACCTTTCTCATCCAACCCCCTCTCCTTCCTTAGCCCTAGCCCATTAGGTCTCCTAGGGCATCATTTATCTTGCAAATCACCCATAAAAAATGTTCGATCTCTTGGCCCTTACTGCACAGGTGTGTCTCCTAGGTGCCCTCCAATTTTGAAGAAATTATGATGGTGGGATTTTGAGATATCTCAAGCCCTAGCCTCGAGATTGAATCTTGCCCTTAGTTTCCTTAGGCTAGGTCAAGCATGTCATTGGTTGCTAAACCCTACCCCTTTGACCTAGCCCTTAGGTCCACTTGGTCCCTTGTGGTCCCATACACTATTAAGGGTCATTCTTCAAGGATCACTGGAAATCCAAGCTTTCACAAGAATTCCAAGGTCTAGGAACCTCCATTATAAGATACATGCCTTAAACCTAAACCTTGAAATTCCCCTTAAGCCCTTCCTTGAGAGCTTTAAACCTTGCCTCCAAAGCAAGCAAGCCACATATTTGAGCCTCTCTTGTGAATAGGTTTCTAGGATCACCCCTCACTCTATTATTGGTCTATCCATTTAGTGATCCTCATCATAACGAGTCTCCTCCCATAGGTGAAACTATGTAAAGAGCAGGGAGCCTTAATCGAGGTGACAGTGGGCTATTGCTCCATTTGTTGCCCTTAGCCTAGTAGTAGCTCTTCAAGGATCCCCTTTTAGGATCCCTGCTAGTTTGGGCGGTAACTGGTACGATCTCCCAAATTCCATTTTTCATTATTGATTGGTACTCTTCATTCATGGCATCTTTCCATTCTTGATGTTTGATAACCTCTTCAATGGTGGATGGTTCTGCTTTTATTAGTTTCTTCATATAGGCTGCATATCCAGAATATCTTTTGGGCTTCTTACTTTCCCTAAATGTGCCCTTGGCTACTCCATGTCCCTTTGCATCTAAAATAGTAGCTTTCAACCAATTAGGTCTCTTTCTACTTTCAGGGATTGTCAGGCCAGGAGTAACTCCAAATGTAATTGTTGCATTTGCATTAAGATAGAATATAGATATATACATGGAGAGGGAGACTATTGGGTTTCATCTCCCAATGTCTCTTCATCTTCCAATTCCCTTTATTTTGCAATGTAGCTTTCGTTGTTCCCTGTCATCAAAAGATCATCTACATACACCACAAGATATACAATTGTTTTTCCAACTTTTTTGACAAACAAAGTTGCATCATCAAGATCATAATGTTTGAGATTGAGTTTCAAAAGATGCTCAGTTAATTTTTTGTGCTAGGGTTGCGGTGCTTGCTTTAGGCTATACAAGGACTTTACAAGCTTGCATACTTTATGTTCCTAACCTTTCACAACAAATCCTTCTGGTTGGGACATAAAAACATTCTCTTTCAGATCTCCATTCAAGAAACAGATTTTTACATCTATTTGATGGACTTTCCGACTGTTTTGGGCTGCCAAGGCAAAGAGTGTCTGAATGGTAGCCCATTTTGCTGTGGGTGCAAAAGTCTCCTCATAGTCGACTCCTTCCTTCTGTGCAAAACCTTTTGCCATAAGCTTGAAGTTGTGCTTGTCAAGTGAGCCATCTGCTTTATACTTGTTCTTGAAGACCTAATTGCAACCTATTGGTTTAGTTCCCAAATATCAACTGGTGTCCAGGTGTCATTCTTTATCAAAGTATCATATTCTTTCTGCATCGCTTCTTTCCATTCATCATGAGAAGCGACTTCTTTGAAGGAAGTTGGTTCAAAATCTGTAGACAAATTCAGTTCACAATCATAAGAAACATCCATATCAACAAGTGAATCAGGATCGTCTACATCACCTCCATTCTTTCTGGTTGAGCTTCTTGTTCCTGTTTTTCCAACCTCATCAGGATGAACACTTTCAAGTGCCTTTGTCAGCCATTTTGGAGGACCTTTCTGGGATGGCCCAGGCTGCTCAGTTGACTGAGATGGGGTTGAATCAAGATTTAGTCTCCCAATTCTGTCGATCACATCGCTCAATGTGTCATCAGTGGCTAGAGCTTCACGCGGGGGAGAGAGCTTCAAAAGAAGATTCCACAAATTGATCCAGTATAGGGATCCCCCCTTCAAGATGTGGAATCTCATTATCAAACTCTTGAAAAGACTTTGCATGTCCAAATCTAACCAAGTGATCAAGCTACTGGTCAACAACATTATCAGCCTTGGAAGATTCAAGAAAGATCACATCTCTAGATATTATAAACTTCTTATTAATTTCATCATAGAAACAATATGCTTTGGAGGTATTTGAATACCCCAAGAAGATACATTTGTGACTCCTTGCACCGACTTTGTTTCTTTGTTCCTTAGGTATCAAGGCCTAATAGGTGGAACCAAAAACCTTGAGATGCCTCACCGAAGGAATGTGGCCATACCACATTTCATAGGGAGTCTTGTTTTTGATAGCATTAGATGGACACCTATTCTTTATATACACAACACATAGAACTACATTAGCCCAAATTATCAGCTGAACATTCTTGAAAAACATCATGGAACGTACCATATTGAAGATTGTCCTATGCATTCTTTCAGCCACTCCGTTCTGTTGGGGATTATAGGGCACGATTGTTTGATGTTTGATCCCATGCTGGCAAAGATAGTTTTCAAATTCATTTGAAGTGTATTCTTTTTCATTATCAGTATGAATCGAGCCAATATGAGATTGAGCATCATTTTCAATCCATGCATGAGAGTTCTTCAATGTTTTAAAAGTTTCAGATTTGTTCCTCAATAAATAAACCCAACACATTCTGGTGTATTCATCAATAAATGTCATCATATATTTATTACCATTTGCAGAAGGAACAGGTATTGGGCCACATAAATCATAATGAATGAGTTCAATATTTCTATGTGCTCTGGAATGAGAGTCATTAAAAGTCTGTTTGTTGTGATTTCCTAAGATACAAGCATCACATTGCTCAAGTTTCCTAGTAATTGTAGGCAAACCAGTAACACCATTTTTCTTCAACAAATGGAGGCTGTCATAGTTCAAGTGAATCTAGCATGTTGTAAAGGACTTGATGGAAATGTACCTTCATCATAGTGAGAACTGTATGAAAAGTTCTGTGCACGACCAGAGGTTCCTTGCAGCGTTAGGAGTCTTTCTTCTTCTATCACAGTCATGACAAGTGAGTGATCTGATGCTTTTCTAACTTCAACCTTGCCATCAAATATATGAATGGAGTGTCCTTACTGGTGGATGTGGACCAAAGACAACAAGTTTCTCCTCAGACTTCGGGAGGTATAAAACATCATATAGAAGAAAGTAGGAAGACCAGGGAATTTGAGCTTGATGGTTCCAAGCCCTGATGGCTTGAGCTTTGAGTTACAACAACAAGTGAACCAGTGAGCATACCAATCAAATGCACAGACTCGCTCCTCCAAATGCATTGATTTCTAGGTTTGATGAAGTTTAATTTGCAGTCTTTGAGAAAAAGGCAATAGCTTGTTCTTCTACAAAGGAATAAGATCAACGCATAGCAGTAAAATGAACGTAGAGGCAAAGGATAGAGAATAGAGGAATAAAGAATATGACAAAGAATGCAGGAGTTACTGGGCAAAAAATGCTAAAAATAGGGGTTGGTTTTGATACCATGTTAGGCCACGAGGAACTCCGAATGTAATTGTTGCATTTGCATTAAGATAGAACATAGATATATACATGGAGAGGGAGACTATTGGGTTTCATCTCCCAATGCCTCTTCGTCTTCCAATTCCCTTTATTATGCTATTTACAATACTTACATGGATTTACCTAATCCCAAAGATTAGGTGTCAACAGGGATGCCCACAGGTTGCACGGGTTCACTGCGACCTTCATCTTCATGTTTTGAATCTTCTTCGTCCTTAGTACATTCCTTTTCAAATATAGGAAGTTCTTCGTCATCAGAGTCCATCAGGAGGTCCTTTGATTTCTTAAATGCAATACTTTCATCAAATATTACATCTCGACTAACTTCTATTCAATGTTTTCCTTTATGTAGATCCTATATGCCTTTGAAGTATTACTATAGCCAACAAATGTTCCCTTCATGCTTGTAGGATCCAACTTCTTTCTCTTATCCTTCAGTATGTTAATATAGACAAGACAACCAAATATTCAAAGATGGTCCACACTTGGTTTCTTCCCAGTGAATGCTTCTTCAAGAGTCATGTTGTCTAGCGATGTGTGAGGGCTTCGATTTTGAATGTATACAACAGTCTTTGTTGCTTCACCCCACATAAATTTTGGTAAATCTTGATCATGTAACATGGCTCTTACACTTTCTTCAATAGATAGATTCTTTCGTTCTGCAACTCCATTTTGTTCAAGATTTTATGGGACTATCAGCTGCCTCTTAATCCCAGACTACTTACAGAAAGCTATGATTTCCTTTGAAGTATATTCTCCTCCATTATTGGACCTTAGAATCTTTATTCTTCTTTCTGTAAGGTTCCCCACTTCATATAGATGACCTCCAAGAGACTTTGTAGACATAGGACAACAAACATTAGAATGAATGAGATCCATAATTTCTTTTGACCTTGAAGCATTGCTTCCAAATGGTCTCTTGACATTTTTGCCTAATGCACATCCCTTGAATTCTCCTTCATGAGCTTTCTTGAGTTCGAGGATGCCATTCACCATTGCATTTAGAGTTGGTAAGATTTTGTAGTGAAGGTGACCAAACCTTCTATGCCAAAGTTCACATGGGCTTACTTCAATGTGAACCAAGGCTTGAGAGAGAGGAGTTAGTAATCTGTAGAGTTTTTATCCCAATCATCTTTGCAGTTTCGATGTTAGAGCTTTTATCCCATACTACAACCTTTCCATCTATTAAAGTGACTCTATCTCCCTTATCTTCTAGATATGAAATAGAAAGTAGATTCTTTTGCAAACCTGGAACATTTAGAATGTTGTTGAGATGAATACTTCCTCCATTTTCTAGCTCCAACGAGGTTGATCTAATTCCTCTTACAGGATAACTCTTCTTGTCACCAAGCTCAACGGAGTAAGAGGATTTTCTTCTTGATAAGGTCTTTAGTTGCTTATGCTCTGTTGTCATATGTTTGATGCTCCATTTTCGATTACCCAAATATTCTCATCTTCAAATATGCTAGTAAGTGCTAAGAATAATCCTTCAACTTTCATAGAAGTCTTGGTCATACTCTTCTTGATAGACAATAGGAGATTCCGCAATGCTTTGATACCTTTCTTAAAATGACTTGCTACCATAGAACACTTCTTCAAGGATGTAGTGATCTTCATCATGCCCTTAGCCAACCTTAACTCTGATACCATGGTGAGAAATCTATAGGGCAATAGTTGGGATGCTTTCTCTTATACTTGATAACTACTTGTGATGTCTTTTAACTTTTCTTACTTATTAGCTTCTTCTTGTATTAGTATGTTATTCTTATCATCATACAACTACCAAAATAAAAAGATCAACAATACACAAGAACATAGGATATAGCATGCAAGCTAGGGCCAAAACCTCTCCACTTGAGAGGAAAACCCACAAATCTCCTCTTCTTATAGATTCTTCAATTGACGAATTCCAAGACCTCTTGACCAAGACCAATACCCTTCCAAGACCAATTCCGGTTATCTTGATGATGTGCTTCCTTTGTCCAAGTCAAACCTAGTCAAATCTCTTCCAACAACACAACTTTGATCCCCAGCTACAAAATTTCGGCCTCTACTGCAGGTCTGAAATTTTTAGCCCTTCCAACAACTGTTGCCTTCACACGTGTGAGATGAATTAGGGCTTCCAGGGCTTCTCCAAATCTTTACTTGAGTTTGTCTTTCTTCAAGGGCTTGAGGATGACCTAATGAGCCTTCTTTCGACCTTCTTTCTGCACTTTCTCCAAGTTCGATCCTGTAGTAGCAAAAACCTAGCCCAACAACAGAAACCCTAATCTCCTTCCTTGACACGTCTGAAGAGAGAGAGAGAAATAACCCAAACACTTGTCTTTGTCCTTAAATCCTTTTTCATTGGCCTTCTTCATCTTCTCCTTTGCTTGAATGATGAGAGAATGAATTGTGTCCATAGGAGGTCGAGTTCCCTCCTATATATATAGGCCTCCAAGGTGGATGAAGTACCTCAAATTAGGCCAACTTCTTAGTTGGCAGGCCAATTTGGTCTTGGAGGGTATTTTGACACTTTTAAATAAAAAAATAATTCTTTTTACAAGTTACAATGTGTTAAGTTTAGGTATGTTCTATGCTAAGAGCAATTTATTTCAATTTTCATAGTTAGCTCAATATCTTGTCCAGATTAGCAATCACAACAACATTAAAGTAAACTGCAGATAGAACATAAACATAAATCACAGAAGAGAAGCCAAGACAAGAGGACACAAGATGTGGTGCTAGCCAGGGACAAACCCCAATGCGGGGAAACCCTTGATCAATTCTTCTTATATGTTCTTCAATAGTTCAACAGAGAGAGAGAGAGAGATAGTACATTTACAACAGAAGTCATCACTTAGACTTTCTAGATAAGAGAATAGATCATCTCTACATGAGATTAGTTGAAGATATGTTGCTTCAACTGATTCTCCAAGGTGACTGCTTCACCTATCATTGTGCTGCATCTTGTCATCATGCTGCACCTCACCGTGCTGCACCATGCTGCACCCATCACCACATTGCTGGACCTCATGACCATGCTGTACACATCATCATGTTGTACTTTATGCTGCCACTGCTATCCCATGTACCATATTGCACTTTGTTGCACCATCTATTGTTTCATGTACTCCTGTCCATTTATTGCATCATGTACATGCTTTATTGCTGTCTCATTTACTTGCTCCATCAAGCTTCATTGTTGCTCCATGCATCACCATGCTTGCAGTTGTCCATGCTTCACCAAACTTCATTGCTGCCCCATTTAGACATGCTGTACCTTGCTGCCATGTACTAGCTGTCCCAATCACCTCAAGGCAACCTACAGATCTCAGATCTGCTACATCAAGGATTTGTTGTCCAATGGTAGGCATCCAAATCTGCTGTAGGGTATGAGGCTCCTCCTCCACGTATTCTATAGCCAACCTGTACCAACTAGCAACATAAAGTAGCCCCAAACAATACAGAAGAACATCTGTCCTACTTCGTTGTGTCCTGGGCATATGCGGCTTAGAGAGAGGGCCTCAACTAGCGTTTCGACCCTCACAAAAAGGTCCTCCCACGCAGCTGTAGCAACAACCCTATTCAGTGGCCCTGTGACAGAGATAACCCACATATAAATACTTCAACTTACCTCTAATTTGCTGCGGCCTGATTTGACTAAGAAGACATACCTACACTACCCATAAGTTTGCCCTTAAGCACCTTCCTAGCTGCTTAGAGTTGCAACCTTCTTCCACAGAGAATTCACACCAATCCGCACTTCAAACGTTGTGGCTAGGGCTTGCTCTTCACTGCGGCTAGGGCATGGCCTCTTCTCTTGTCTACAACTAGGGCACCTCTTCAACTGTGGCTATGGCTTGTTTGTGGCTCCATTTAGATCTACGGCTAGGGCTAGGTCTCTTCTTTAGGACAACTTAGGTTTCTTCTAGACCAGCGTTGAGGGCAGCTAGGACTTCTCCTTGCTACGCTATAGTAGTCTCCTCCATGACTGCGTTAAGGCTGATTAGGGCTTCTTCATTAGGGCAGCGTAGAGCCTAGGGCACTCCCTCTGGATAACGTAGAACCTTTCTCCATTAGGGTAGTGTAGAGCCTAGGGCACTCCCTCTAGATAACGTAGAACCTTTCTCCATTAGGGCAGTGTTATCCCTTAGGATCTTTCCTCCCACCAAAACCCAAAGACAATAGAGAGGAAGAGATCCCAAGTGAGTGTATCCAAATGACTTTCAAGGCACCTCTATTTATACTAAAACGTTGAGCACATGCGGGGTTTATTTGGTTGCTGGCCGACCTTGACGAATTGTCCCATAACACAAATAAATTCATATCTCCATGAATACTTATCGAAATCAGATGATCTTTAGATCAATCCTACACCTCTTGATGAGGGGGATCCAAGAAAAATATCCGCTGCCATTAATAAGATGACCCACATGGAGTTTGGCCCTAGTTGCCAATTTTAACACTCCCTCTTAACTAGGGAGAACTCCATCCGCTGATCCATATGTCCGACTATACTATCTCTGCCATCAGTGCCCTGCACTGCTCTGCTGAACCATGAAGAAGAATAATTGATCGAGAATGTCTCATACCATTTTCTACTGACCCTAAGTCAGTTCCATATGAAGAGAGTGTGCCATATCACTCTTACTGACTCGAAGTCAGTTTTATTGGTCCTAGATCAATATCACAAGAGAGTGTCTCAAACCACTCATACTGATCCCGGATCAGTTTCATTGATCGCAGATCAATGGAGGTCATCCTAGTATAGGGAGTATGGTGGATACAACGATGTGTCCATCGATAGTACTACTATGGTCCCTAATCCCATTTCCCTGCTCATTGATAAGATGAGAGGTACTTCCCATGAGTCCTAGACTGCATGGGTAGGATGCCTCGATAGGGGAACTAATCATCCTGTCCCAAAGTCGCCTCGGGGTATTACAGGGGAAGGCTGAGCCATTCACCCTGTATACAACACATGATTAGGGGAGGGTGAGTCGCCCTATGGTTGTGTGTTGCACTAGTAAGTACTCCAAGCCCCCCAGAGCTCCCAAAGTTCAATGCATGCAACATGCAGGACCCTTATAAGAATGTCTCTCAATGATTCCAAGTCGTTCAGGAAAGTCACAGATTTGACCTTTCCCCGGGGCTTTGACAAAATGTCTGTGACTTGTACATCAGTCACAATGCGATGGAGCCTTCTCGCTCATCGACTTACCATATCCCAGATAAGGTAGTATTTGATGTGTATCTGCTGGAGCAATCACCGAATACGGGATTTCCTCAACATTCGATTCCCCCCTAGTTGTCACAGTGGATCACGGTGGTATAAATAACTCATTGAAGAGCTTCCACAACGAGGCAGCTTCATAAGAGATCATACTTGTAGCTATGTATTCAGTCTTGGTGGTGCTTATAGCAACCGACTTCTGCGTCCTGCTCATCCATAATATCAAAGGAGAACCCAAAAAGAACTAGCACTGAGAAGTGCTTTAGTGATCCTCCACACTCCTTGCCCGGTCAACCTTTGAATAATCATGCAGCTTCATATTTCTGGCAGTGTATCTCATGTTGGCATTATGATACAGGTATGACACAAGTGTTGTCCTTGATGGCAACTCTCTCAGATGAAAGATGACAATATGCGCAGGTTCACTATATACCAAATTGCGTATAGACGCAGGTTCACTATATACAAAGTCACGTATACGAAAAGGTATACGCAGGTTCTCTATATACCAAGTCGCGTATACACGCAGGTTCACCATATACAAAGGCGCGTATAATGTACACATGCACTTTCATAGAAGGAAAGGCGCATACATGTCGGAAAACTAAGTTTTGGTCTGTGGTATTTGGACCATGGTATTTTGGTATTGGTCCATGGTATTTGGTCCGAGGTATTGACTCTAGGTATTGGGTCCAAGGTATCGGTCCTATGTGGTTTTGGACCATGGTATTGAGAGAGGCCTAAACCTATATAAGGAGAAGAAGATCATTAGGCCAAGGTGCAAGTGTGCAAGTGATGAATATCTGATGAAATGTGAGATCTAGTATGCTGGTTATGGGTTTGATCATGGATAGACTAGATCTGAATTATTGACGCATGTTTTATTGTATAAATGTTATGATCTGGGTATGACTGATGTCTGGAATAGCTGCAAAGTTATGAGTAAATATTTGCAGATCTGTACGCAGGTTCACTTTGGTAAAAGCGCGTATACGCGCTGGTTCAGCTCATCAGAGTAGGGTATACAGTATGAAGTATGATATTTGAAGTTGCAGTTGGATCTGGTTGTTGTTACAGAATTCTGTGGTCTGCTCTGTGTTCTGGTGACTGTGTTTTGTTGATAGGGTTTCAGTATTGGGTGATTCAGAGATTGATGATGCAGGCGTAGGGTGTATTGCAATGGTGATTAATTTTGTGCTTCAATGTTGTTGATGGATCCAGTATGAAAATTTATGAAACATGGTCCTTGGAGGAAGAGTGAAGGTTAGAGCCTTTAGTAGGCCGATGCCTACGTACTGGTAAACATATCGGTTAGTACAAGAGCCAGGGGGGTTGGAGCTCCCTTCCAGTAGCAGCTTGAAAACGAGAGAGGGTTATAGCCTTCTGTAGGCCAACGCCTACGTACTAGTAAATATATCGACTAGTAAAAGAGCCAGGGGGTTGTAGCTCCCTTCCAGTAGTAGCTGGAGAACGAGAGAAGGTTGTAGCCTTCTGCAGGTGGGTGCCTGCGTACTGGTATGAGTCTGCGTCAGTACAAGATTGTAAACATGTTTTTCTTATATTAAAGGAAGACGACAGGAGGTGGTTTTTGTCCCGCATTGGGTTTCCACCTTACATCATGGTGTTCTTGTGTGTTTCTTATGTGTGATGATCCGTTCTGTTTTACTGCCTCTGTTTACTATTTATATGGTTAATGAAGTTCTGATGCACTAATTAAAGATCAACATATGAAGGATTAACTGAATCATAAGTTTACTGGACATACGCTAGTTGCATTAAACACGGTAGCGTGTACACGCGGGTTCCCTTAACTGAAGTAGCATATATGAATCAGAGTATGAAATGAAAAAGTTATATTGATTTGCCAATACTGATTCACCCCCCCCTCCCAGTATTATTTCCAACATCTCAATCCATGAGAGATTGTGCCCCAAAGATATCTCAGAAGATTCTTGGCACCAATCCAGTGAGGATCAATTAAATATGAGCTCACCATGCTAACTACAAAACGTATATCCGGACGGAAGTTCACCAAGAACATCAATGCAAATGAGTTTATGAAACTCAGAGGCATTTCCCAAATCTGGTCCGGCATCATCACCATATAACTTCTGAAAGTTAAGATCCTTGAGGTAGTCACGGGCTTGCAGTTTACCATTCCACATCCGGAATCCAACTTCCTCTTACTTCTGCAAGTGAGAGGGTCTGCACCTATCAGAAATAGGTCGTTCTTAGAAGGTGCTGGTATGAGAGGTCTATCATCCACAACCTTCAAACAATGGTTTGGATCGATTTCACTCTCAGTGAATCTCAACTTCATTTGACAGCTATCAATCCTCTCATATCGAACCCGGGGTGATTTGCTTCAAGCCATAGAGGGCTTTCTTCCACCTGCACACATGAGATTCCGATCATGAATCTCAAACCTCCTTGGGTTGTTCCAAACCTGTGGACCTACTACATGAGGGGAATGGTCCCCTTATAAGATTTTCCTTCAGTACATCTCATACATTTACCTTCATGCTCCTTTTGAATTCAGGCATCCCTGTCATCATCTGACTCACAGACCTCCGGTGCTATGTGTCAACTGACATGGTCCGCAATGGAATTCCTGCAACTTGATTCAAATTGCCAACCCTGAACCCATGAGTAAAAGCATCTTTGAAAATTCTATTTTCAAACACGTACCTTTCCATCGATGAATGCCAGCCTGAGACCTTTGACTTCCATTACCGAAATGGACACCTGGTTCTTCTTGCGATCAGGTACATAAAAGAGATTCTGTAAATGAATTGAGTTACCCTCATTCAATTGAGGGGTAACACCCTTTTCAGGATAGGTGGCGTCAACTCCAAGTATAATCCCATGAATGTTTCCATCTCTATCAAATTGGAGAGAGAGCACCCTTCTATCCGATTGAGTGCCTTGAAGCACTACAATCAATAAGCCAGATTCCCAAAGAATCTGAAGGAGAGGGCCAATACAAGATAACACTTCTTTATCTTATCAGAAACAACATTTCATTCTTCATACCTGGGGTTCCTTGCTTTCTGTGAAGAGTCGGCCATTTCCTTGATGACCTGCATTACCTGTCATTCCGTTGATCATTGAAGATGTCCCTGGAATGATTGTTATCATCATCAAGTGATGTGTCCCTGCCAGTCGGACACTCCTTCGCACAATGGCCGAATAAGTCATCTGCCTTTCCTTCCACCCTTAGATTCGGATTTCTCGATGAAGTGATTTAGGTAGGCCATCATAGGCTTTCGTTGCGCCATTCTGATAATGTTCTCTGCTTCGATTTCACCCTTGGTGAATTTGAAGAGGGATGAGGAATCCATTGATCCTTTTGTCCTTTCTCAACTATCTTCGGTGATTGCTCTTTCACTCTTGCTTGGGCATTGTCTTCACCTCAACTCCGATACCATGTTAATTTTAGGTATTTTCTATGCTAAGAGCAATTTATTTCAATTTTCATAGTTAGCTCAATATCTATCTAGATTAGCAAACCCATCAGCATTAAAGTAAATTGCAGATAGAACATAACCATAAATCGCAGAAGACAAGCCAAGACAAGAGGACACAGGATGTGGTGCTAGCCAGGGACAAACCCCAATATGGGGAGACCCTTGATCAATTCTTCTTATATGTTCTTCAATGTTTAGTAGAGAGAGAGAGAGAGAGTACATTTACAACAGAAGTCAACACTTAGACTTTCTAGATAAGAGAATAGATCATCTCTCTACATGAGATGAGTTGAAGACATGTTGCTTCAACTGATTCTCCAAGGTGACTCCTTCACCTATCATTGTGTTACATCTCGTCATCATGCTGTGCCTCACCGTGCTGCACCCATCACCACATTGTTGGACCTCATGACCATGCTGAACACATCATCATGTTGTACTTTATGCTGCCACTGCTGTCCCATATACCATACTGCACTTTGCTGCACCATGTACTAGCTGTCCCATTTATTGTTTCATGTACTACTGTCCATGTATTGCATCATGTACATGCTGTACTGCTGTCTCACCATCAAGCTTCATTGTTGCTCCATGCATCACCATGCTTGCAGCTGTCCATGCTTTACCATGTTGCTGCTGTCCATGCTTCACCAAGCTTCATTGCTGTCCCATTTAGACATGCTGTACCTTGCTGCCATGTACTAGCTGTCCCAATCACCTCAAGGCAACCAACAAATCTCGGATCTGCTACATCGAGGATTTGCTGTCCAATGATAGGCATCCAAATCTGCTGTAGGGTATGAGGCTCCTCCTCCACGTATCCTACAACCAACCTGTACCAACCAGCAACATGAAGCAGCCCCAAACAAGAAGGAAGAATCTCTATCCTACTGCGTTTTGTCGTGGGCATATGCGGCCTAGAGAAAGGGCCTCAACTAGCCTTTTGGCCATCACAAAAAAGGTCCACCTTTCTAGCTGCTTGCAGCTGCAGCCTTCTTCCACAGAGAATTTGCACCAATCCATACTTCAAACGCTGTGGCTAGGTCTTGCTCTTTACTGCGGCTAGGGCATGGCCTCTTCTCTTGTTTGTAGCTAGGGCACCTCTTCAATTGCGGCTAGGGCTTGTTTGTGGCTCCATTTAGATCTGCAGCTAGGGCTAGGTCTCTTCTTTAGGATAGCAGCTTAGGTTTCTTCTAGACCAGCGTCGAGGGCAGCTAGGACTTCTCCTTGCTGCACTATAATAGTCCCCTCCATGACTGCGTTAAGGCTGATTAGGGCTTCTTCATTAGGGCAGCGTAGAGCCTAAGGCACTCCCTCTAGATAGCGTAGAACCTTTCTCCAGTAGGGTAATGTTATCCCTTAGGATCTTTCCTCCCACCAGAACCCGAAGACAAGTAGAGAGGAAGAGATCCCAAGTGAGTGTATCCAAATGACTTTCAAGGCACCTCTATTTATACTAAAACGTTGAGTACATGTGGGGTTTATTTGGTTGCTGGCCGACCTTGACCAGTTGTTCCATAACACAAATAAATTCATATCTCCATGAATACTTATCGGAATCGGATGATCTTTAGATCAATTCTACACCTCTGGGTGAGGGGGATCCAAGAAAAATATCAATCGTCATTAATAAGATGACCCACATGGAGTTTGGCCCTAGTTGCCAATTTTAACATAATGTACCTGATGGGGTCTTCATCATATGACAATGATTCTTTTGACTTCTTGACCTAGGACAAACCCTAGAAGAAGTCAATGGGGCTTGACCTCTAATATAAAAGACCTTGAGCATGAAACCCATGTTTCAGAATAACAATAATAATTTTTCTTTCATTTTACAATATACAAGAATCAAAAGTACATTTCATATTTATGAAGACCGAACCTAGTTACACATTTTTCAACACAAAAGACGTGCCAAAACCCTTCCACGAAAAGTTGCTTCAACTCGACTTCACTTCTTCTTGGTTCATGAAGTATGAACTTTGGACCTTCTCCATTGCTCTCCTAAACACAGAACCGAATGCTTGAGTTGAGTAGTTAGAAATGCTCCTTCTCATGCCTATTTATAATGTGTTTGGATGTCGGGTTAGGGTGGACTTGTCCACTGGTTAGGCCAATTGGTGCATCTGGTAGAATTTATAGTGAATATTCAAAAATTCATTTCTCCTCAACTGTGAGGAGTTAGAAGGCATGCCATATATTGTTGAAAAGGTCTCAGAATAAGCTTTCCAACCATATATCCTATGATCCCATTTGAGCTAGGCAATTGGAGTAAAAATTCCTTTAAAGAAAGGGTATCCAAATGGGGCCTGCTTGTATTTTGGTTGGATCATTTTGACAAAATATTTCATATCTCCTCATTCCTATGGAATTAGAGGGAGTGCCATATATCGTTGGAAGGGTCTCGAAGCATGCTATTTGACTATGTAATTTCCTCTTTTGTTTGGACAACCTTTAACATCGATAAAAATTATTTTCAACATGGAAAGTGTTTGACACAATTTTAAGGGAGGCATTATTCTAGAGACTCCACACATTGGCATAACTGAGACCCTCATGGCAGCGGTCATGAGATTGTTTGAATCAGTTTTCGGATGTCTCAGGATGGCACACGACCTTTTTGACTTCATCCAATACACCATTGAGGTAAAACAAGGGTGTCTCCTCTCGTCGATCCTCTTCGGGATCTATGTTGATGAGGTGGAGTCTTTCTTCCATGATCATATCCATTAGGGGGTGGATGTCTTCTAAGTTCTACATCAAGTGTTGATTTCACTACTCCTTTTTGCCGACGTCTTGGTGTTGTTGGTCTCTATTCCTGAGGGCTTGCAGAGATACTTAATGCATTTGGTAGCATTTGTGACTTTTGAAAACTGTCAGTCAACTTGGGTAAAACCAAGGGTCTTGATCTTCAATGATGAAATCTCTGACAAATTACATTTTTACTATCAGGGGGTGGAAATTGAGTCCATCACAACTTACACTTACTTGGGAGTACGATTCACACGACCTTGCTTAGGTATGCACCAGGCCTTGCAAACATGGCTTAGTAAAGGGTACATATCCCTAGTTCTCATCTAGAGACGATGCTTCTAGAGTCAGTTTCAGTACGTCTTGTCCAAATTCTACCTCATGGAGGCAATTCTCTGATCCATAGTTCTTTATGGATCTGAGATCTAGGGACCGAGGATACTACAAAGTGGACTGGGATGGAGAGGGTCCAAACCCTACTTCTTAGGGACATCATCCATTGCAAGTAGATGGTTTTGTAGCCCATTATTTAGGCAGAGTTCAATGTCCATCCATTTTGCCTCGAGGTCATCTTTCGCTTGGTCTTTTTCCTTCATAGAGTTAGATCTCTTAGAGACTCTACCATTGGGAGGGAGGTGTCCCTACCATGCACTCTGGTCCTCAATGACTCTCGCTTCAGATTCTCCGTCAGGCCATGCATGAGGTTGGTTTTAAAAGGCATCTTGACTTCTATAGTTGATGACTATCTTACTAGGCTATACCTACCATGTCCTTTGGTCCTCAAAGAGATTAGTAACATCAAAGATCAATAAAGAACTACATGCTTCTCATTTGTAATCATTTTGGGCTGTTGATCATGTTGATTTGTGTAGCTTGGGAGGTACTCCACAACCCTAGGTGTTGGGTTTGTGAGAAGTTTGACCACAAAAGGGTTTTGTGGGCGAAGTACCCAAGTTGGGGGTTTTGCACCCAAGTTGTGGGTGCGAAACCAAGTGAAGAAAATATTTGTTTATTAATTGTTGCAAGTGGAGCACCCTTAACGGAGCAAGGGTGACTTAAGACAACCATTAAGGGTTATGATCAAATAAAAGAAATTAATTTCCCTAAGATAGTTGGGGTTCCATGAAGAATTGTCAAGTCGGCCTAGGCTTGAAGAGCAATCGTTGGGGGCTAATGTTCACCCTCAACAAAGGCTATAAGAAGGGAAGTGGTGTGGCTCATTTGATCATCCATCAAGAGGCATCTCTCATGTGAATTTGCCTTAGAAAGAGATCTGAGTACCTAAGGAAGTCACAACACCTTAAGGAAGATGAATAATGGATCAATGATGGTTTTCTCTAATCTGTTGAAGGCTGAGTTCTACTCAGATGTGAGGACAAATTCCTCATGTTTTATTTTTCCCTATGAAGTTTTGTTGAGCGAGGTTTTTGGAAGGACCTTTTGTGTTTTGTGCCCTAGATAGGTTTAATTAAATGGCTAGTTCATGGAGAAGAGCTGGTGGAATAGGTCTGTCCTAAAGGGTTATTAGGGCTCGACCGGACTTGAAGTTGGGTTTTCTTTTATCCTAAAGCGTCCACCCCTCTCCCAAGCCTATAAAAGTGATCCAACCCCCTCACATTTCCTCACAACTATCTCATTGCATTTGTGTGAGAATTTGTGAGGAGTTTGTGAAGAATTGGAGTTGGTTTTTGGAGCAACATTGAGGAGGCTACAAATATGTTTTTTTTTTTCACTTCTCAAAATGTGCCCTTGTTTTTTTTTTGCAGATCTGTGTTAAAATTTGACAGCTCAGGGATGAATTTCTCCCAGAAGAAATCATATCTTTCAGTTCTGTTTGAACCACCTATAATAAAATTTCATTTCTAACAATTTTAATATGACTTTCCAAAAATAGTAAGTCATATCTCAATTTGGAAGTGAATTTCCACAAATGGAAAGTCATGTCCAGATAATCAAAGATGATCTTGACATATGGAATCAATATTAAAATCAAATCAATCATGATTATACAAGTCAAGAATTAATATTTTTATCCTCACTAGTATTATTATTATTATTATTATTATGATA